>JAYMSL010002251.1:0-14747 GCA_036897195.1 Plantago coronopus
CTGCTGCTTCAAATCGAGACTCCAATGTCCAATTAGTTCTCTCGAATTCCGCGACTGGACCCTCAATTCCGTTTGAATATGAATAATATTTTTATCTGTAGATTGATTTATCCTGTAGATTGATTGATCCTGGCCAAACTGTGAATAACTCTAATGTCCAATCCTCTCATATATATGGCCATGAAACAGTCGGTCCTCTCCAGTCTCCTCTATGCTTAAAGATATGCACACCGTTTCTGTCAATAACAAGATTTTCTAGATTTAATTTATATACACTAATTGAAAATATAGGGGGCGGAATGGTACTTTCATTTTTTTTATATAAAATTTAATTAATTTAGATAAATATATCAGATCGAACCAATTCCACGTGGCAATTATCTTAACGATGACCTGCGTCCAGGTCGGTTCGAAGCCGACCTAAGAATAGAAAAGTCCTAATTACTAATCTTGAAAAGAATCAATAAGGAAGTGTTTAAAGTAATGTAACATTTGCAATTAAATAAACGTGCATGCAGATATATTAAAGATAATTTCACTTGCAAATAAATCAATATGTAAATTGAATTTTTTATTCAATCCCTACAACTTTTTGTAAATATATAATTTTTTTTAGATATACTGGTACAATTACAATCGTTCGACAAATTTTTAATTAATAATTAGTTAAATATTCTACAAACTTCAGTACATAGAACATAATACCCATTACGGGGATATAATCACTAATAACAATATAATTTAATTTTTAGTGTTTTGCCTTTTCATTATCTTTATAATTTAATGAAAAATTCACAAACTCCATTATTACAATAAATTAAAAGGTGTGGTTCTTCAATAAATATTCTTTTAATATAATTAAACATTGTGTACTTGGTTGGTCACCTCTTCGTGTAAATTTTCAGATGTATATTCTACAACATATATAGATAAATATTATTTTTATAAAGACATTTATATAATTTTGAATAATTAAATTATATTTATGAATTATGAAGTTGTAAGGCTTGAATAAAATTAGTTTACATGTTGATTTATATATTTTGCAAATGAATGTATCTCTAATATATTAGCATGCACGTTTACGTAGAAAGGTTACAACTTTTTTTTTTTTTTTTAGATAGTTACAACAATACTTTGAACACTTCCTTATTTGATTAATTTCAAAATTGGTAATGAAGGCATGAAGAGTGTGATAAAAGGTGTATTTACGAAGTTGCCTGAAATAGAGCAAAAGTGCTCTGGCAGTATCGGAACTGCTTTGGCATTATCATTGGCCTACTTCTTACTCTTTACTCTTTAGTGATACATAAAATTTTTCTTATTAAATAATACCTATATATGAATTGACAACAATGCATTTATTAAATATATTAAATGTATCTTATCTAGTTTTATCAGTCAACCAGAAAATTTTCTACAAACAAACATTAATATACATCTTAACAAACATCTGAATTATCCAAGCAACAATAGTATTCGGGTTAAAAACACATTTCTATCTCCGTCCGGCTTCTAATCGGAAAATATCAATCACCGCTCCAACCTCCGACTCCGTCAAGCATTATCAATTTTTGGTCATGCATCACTATTGTGATGCGTGTACACCAATTTCCAAGCATCAATTTACTAGTAATCAGGAGAACAACTATTATTAACAAGCATCACTAACAAGTTGAAGAATGTAAATGTCATGATTATATTGCATGGTGATGACAATCATTATTCACAATGTCTAGTCATCAATTTACCAATAATAAGGAATAAAATATTTATTAAAGTTACATGGTTATAAAGAACATAACTATACAAACATCACTTCTCTTTCATTCAATCATCATCAAGTAGGAGAAATATTTTGACGGAAGGTTTCTGAAAATGATAGATGCTTGGTATGTGTAGAAGTTTGAAAATTTTAGTAAAAGATTACGTTAGTTTTGAATTAGGAGTAAAATAAGAGAAGTTTGTTTTATGAAAATTTACTAAATTTAGCTATATCACTAATCTGCAAAATATTTTTCACTAATTTGCAAGATGTTTTTTTATGTATCACTAAGTTGTAATACTAATAACGATTTGAAAGTAGCACTATTTCATTCTCAGTTTTTTTAGGGAAAATTGATCCATTCATTCGTATAATTCAGGCAAAATGCTCAAATAAATACATCAGAAGCACAATAGAGAAAGTTTTTTTTTTTTAAAATAGTATCAATGGTCTATTTCTCCTTAATTCGCACAAAATGCTTTAAAGACGCATTCGCGAATTAACAACAGATCGTTCTTTAAGAATTCTCCGAGCGAGCTCTAAGAATACCTTAGAGCATGCCCTAAGGAGTCCTGAGCTCTTAAAGCGCTAGAGCGCGTCTTGAGCGTTTTTATTTTTTTAGGAGTATTAATGTGATCTAGGTTGTTAGTATCAAAATTGAGAATTTTTATAGAGTTAAGGTAGCAAAATTGGGAGTGAAAAACGTATGATACCAATGCTGGAGAGTGAAATATTCACGGTATCAAAAGTGAAATTTCCTTATAGGATTAAATTCGGCATGCTGTGATATCTGTTTATATTGAGTTTTAGATTTTGTTTTCAGTAGAATTGTAATCCCTCCGTCCGCCCAATCGAGCCCCATCTTGGCTTGGGCACATTATTTAAGAAGAGTAGTAGTATTTTGTTGGGGCTCATCTACCAAAAAGAGATGTTACCAAAGTGATTTTGTTGTGCCTTCTTCCACGCCTACCAACATAATTAAAGACTACCATTAGGTACAAACACGTCCTTAGGATGCAAATTAATCACTATCACTAAGGTAGTGTTTGCCATTACTTAAAAAAAGCACTTCCATATTTCTGGAAAAATAAAAGCAGAATTGTAGTGTTTTATTTCACAACTTTTGCTTTTGCTTCTCTAAAAAAAAAGCAGGTAACCGCTGCTTTTCAGAAGCAGCTCAAGACTTGCTTTTTCTTGCTTAAAGTACGCCAGGCTGCTTTTTTTTCGTAATTAGCAAACACCAACAACTTTTTTATCAAAAGCACTTTTATACCACTTTAAGCAAAAACAGGTTAAAATTTTTTCTGAAAATCAATGGCAAACACTCACTAAATCGAGATTCATTTTGGCTTCTCATCGACATTTTGGTCTTTCTTACTTTGGACAAACCACCCTTCATGCGAACCTTCTATACCAAGTCTCAATGTCTCAAATTTTGGTATTTTCATTAACAATTTAAAAATCTTGGTATGGACCTGAAACACATAGGCGCTGGACTCGAGGGTTCATTTAGAACGATCACGGGAGCAAGTGCAGTGTATTTCCCCTTCACTATTCACATGTGAGCTTCATGTTGGAATTTGGTGATCAATAGTGAGAGGGAGTTGAACACGCACCTGTTCCCGAAGTGAATTTTTTCGGACTAGAGAGTCATTGTATCAATCTTAAATATCTAGTTGTTGATGTGGTTGGTAACCTCCCGCCTAGAGGAGAGGAGGGGCCAAAATGGTTCAAACGTCTTGACGTGGAAAATCATGACTCTTTATTCAATATCTTACCAAGGTTCACTCCAAGGCGTTTGACAAATATGTACCACATGAAGTAGCCTCTTGGTGGATTTTTTTCCATCTTGTCTTAGACTTGATGTATGGTACATCCCAAATTTTGGGTGTAAGGGCGGAAGATGAAAGTTTGATAGAATTAATCATGAGAGAAATGTTGACGTGACATATTCTGATGGGTCTGAATGTTTGGAGATAACCTTAGTACCGAGTGAATGAGATGTTGAGACATTTTGGAACTGAAATTATACCAGTCCGGTGACTTTAAGTGTGGTAAATTGCACATTAGTCAGCTATAATTAGGGCTAAGCAAAAATAGATCCAGACCGAAAAACCGGAATTCCAGTTTTGGTTTGTCCAAAACCTGTCCAAGTTCGGTTTTCGATCCAGGTCGAAATCGGTCGGTTTTTGGTTTGGTCCGGACTGGACCGAAAGTGTGAACACCTTTTTTTAAAAAAAAATATTTTTGATATTACCATTTACCCCATTCTCCCAATTTTTTGACCTAAACTTAATCTTCCTCTACACTCCTCCCACTCCCACCCAGCAGCCCAAAACCGTTCCAGGCATCTAGCCACCGCCCCAACCTCCGCCCGCCACCACATCCTCTCGCCAACCGCGCCCTCCAGCTGACCGGTAGCGCCTCAAGCTCTCTCGCGCGCCACCTCTGTGCTGCCAACCCACCACCTCTCATCCTCCGTCGTCGCGCGCCACCACTCTCTCTCATCCTCTACCTCTGCGCTCACCACCACATTCGCCCGCCGGCCACCACTCAATCATGCAAGTCTCTAGTTACCCTTATGTTCTTATGTTTTTTTTTCTTTTCTAAATTTCGGACAGAGATCGGACCGGATCGGGCCAAACCGGTTTTCACCAGTCCAGTCCGAGCTGGACGGACATGGGAACAAGTCTGAGTATTGGTTCTGTAAAACGAATGCATTTCGGTTCCGGTCCGGTTCTGGACCGATGTTCGACCATAGCTATAACTCTATGTTTTGTACAACACTTTGTGATTAAGCAAAAGACGTGTTTTGAGAAAAAGGGATATATATGTGAATACAAAATTAAACCTCATAGATATATCCGTCTACTGAGCTTTTACATACACACGACTGTGTGCGACCGAACTGTAATCAAACGGAGAGGAGATAAGGTTAAGAAACCATGGCCGATCACTCTGATGATCTCGACCAACTCCTCGACAGTAAGTTCAATTTCTCCATCTTTTTTTTTATTCATCTTAATTAATTAATACAGTGAGTTGTGTTTTATGTACATGAATGAATGAATACACACAGGAAGTAATGTTTCTCATTTATCGTACAATTCTTAGGTGCTTTGGATGATTTTCAGACTCTTAATCTCGCCTCTGCTTCTCAAAGGTATGAAATTTCTTTTACTTTTTATTTCCTAAGGTTTGGCTAGTTGACTTTTATTCTTTTAGGAGCAGCAGTATAATGACCTAGAGGGGGTTTTCCGGCCTAATTCTCTTTGCTTTATTTGTTTGTTTTCTATTTCAAGTTTGAATTTTGAGTTTGAAGTTTAGTCTTAGGGTATACACTCATGATTGAGTTTTTTTTTTTTTTTTTGGGTCTCTAGGGGAGTCAGTACTGTTAAAAATGAGTCTGTTGAGAACAAGCAAGCGAGTACATCGAAATTGGGAGGTGGGAGCGTGCAGGGATTGGGGATGGGCTTGCCAGACTTGAATGCTAAGAAAAAGAGTAAAGGAAAGCCTCCACCAAATCAAAATTCACATTCCGAGGCACTTGATAAGTTGAGAGAGCAGACTAGAGAGGCTGTTAGAGGGTTAGAATCCGTGGCTGCACCGCCACCAGATGCTTTTGGGAGTGATGCGATGATGG
Source organism: Plantago coronopus (assembly GCA_036897195.1). NCBI lineage: Eukaryota > Viridiplantae > Streptophyta > Magnoliopsida > Lamiales > Plantaginaceae > Plantago > Plantago coronopus. The sequence goes on from JAYMSL010002251.1 coordinate 5,409, forward strand.
AGGATTGGGTCAAGCAGTTTGAGGCGCTCGCAGGTGGTCAGGTGTGTTTTATTTGAACCCATTGCCTTGTGTGTATGCTTTTTCAGTATGTCCTTCATTTGATGGCATTGTTGGTTTTGTGTTGCGCGTGATGTAAGAGTGAACATATACTGCTATGCTTGAATAAGTGTTTTTGGGTAGTCTCTCCCTTGGGGCCTGGGGATCAACAATAGTTCGTTCAATTTGACTTTACATGTGTGGAATTCGTTTGTTAGTTTCTACTTTTTTGTGAGCATTTCTTTCAAGTTACAGAATCTATTTCTGTGGTTTACATGGTCAATGCAGTTGTACTTTATGAAGTAGTTTGTACCTACAGCCAGCATCTTCTTATGACCTTCTTGATTACTTAGTGTGTACATACATTGGGTCTCCTGGCTGGGAAGGCCTGATCAGAATGATATGCTCACCCAGCTTTAAAATTCTGACTAGAATTAAACAACTGGCTTACCCAACTTTTATACATGAATTCTGAGTTCTATGTAAACTTATCTAATTTTGATATCCCTTTTAAATGTGGGTTTCCTAGGATTTCATTTTGTGTGCCTCATTGTGGTCCTGTGATCCTATCATAACTTTTCAGATTTGACCCTGCTCTAGATTGTTGGCTGTTCGTTTTTCTCGATCCTCATATCATGTTTCCAAAGACTAAGCTATCTGTTTCACATCCTCTTTATTCTTGACTTACTGTGATGGCTAAGTTTTCTTGTTAAGTCTTCCCCAGTTGACTATGTAGCATGGACTAGTCTGTGAGGTTGACGTATCTGTGTACCTTTCTGATATGTATATACCCCAATTCTTCTGAAAACGTATCCTCTCATTTTATTCATTTGTTTGTTATTAGAAGCAAGAGTCCCTAGGTTTGCTTAGTTCTTCAGGGTTGGGCAGTTGAGAGTAAGAGCCTTATATATGAACCACTATAAAAGGATCCTAGATATATGATCTTGGTTATATTATGCATCACATCCTATACGATTTAACATATTATATGTTCTAGAACTTATGAAAAAAGTAATCATGTATTCTTGACTTATCTGTATCTCGTTTTGTGGGACTTCTATATATACACGTATTGGTTCCGTATCAGTACCTATATCCCTGTCAGTACTTCCTAGCTAGTTAGTATTATTGAATAGTGGACCATGCCAATCCAGCAACCTATTTAACAGGATAATGACAAGAACATAAACTTTGAAAGATGCCAGGTCTCTCTGCTTGAGATATTTCAGCATTTAATATCCATAGGAACTAAGCATATTATAGTATCTTCATTAGTGTGAATAAACTCTCAACTTTCGTATAAAAATGAAAAACCAAACATTAATCTGAGTTCTTCAAAAATTTAACTTGCAAAATGAAGTCTCACACTCTCACCATCTCAATACTAATCATCATAATCACTCTTTATTTTGCGGGCATCTGTTAGGATTTAGAGATGCTATTTGGTTGCATGTGCTGGTCTTGATCGCAATATAAGCGTGTGCTAAAGTAAAAATTATTTCAGCATGGTAGCAGTGGAGAGTAAATACTGCTATCAATGCTGCACTTATGTGAGGTGGCTGCTAAGCCCACTATGCATGACTATTTCCAGCAGTTACAACTTACAAGTTAGAAAAAGTGGCTTGGTGTGTTGATTCACCTGTAACCTGATTACAAGTTACCAGCATCTGCAAAACAAGGTTAATGATGTGTATGCCTTTGATAGGAGGGAAGTGATTTAGTTTATATAATTAAGTTTGGCTTGGCCACTTGTCACTTCTGGCATCAATAATAGTTCCCATCTAGGACTACAATTGGCATGATTTTGACAGGTTTATTTAGTCAGCATCAGCTGAGTCCTTATTGTCATTGCTGGAATAGTTTTCAAAATTTTGAAGATGGATATCTGTAATTGTTAAATTGGGTAATTGATGTTCCTTCAAATCTAGTAGTATTTGATGATATTCGCCGTCCTATGAGTTAGACAGGAATACAGGATACATAGAGCGTGTATAAAAGCTATGGTCAGTGTCAGGTATCGGTTACTTGGAGTCTTGGACTGCTTCCTTATGATTTATCACACCATTGCACCTTGAATATGATCTTGGAAGTAACACTCCTTGTGGCAGTCAACTTTCTGTAATTCAATTTTCAACACTACATAGAAGGATCAAGGAATTATGTGGAAGTATATACCGTAGTTTGTCACTTCTGAGATTCAGAGACTTAGACTTGAGACTGCAGCTATTTCTTTTCTATAATTGGGCTAATGAATTTCTTTTTAAAAGCATGCCCTTTCATTTTAATTTATTCATAATTCAATAATTTGATTCAGATTTCTTTTAATATCTATCTGGGAGCTCTTAATTCCTTTTGTTTAGGGAACAAAGTTAGTTAGTTGCTAAATGCCGTCCATGATGCCGTATAGTATATTTTTGGATAATGCAACTAATATGAGTTCCCTTCCAAGCACGTTCACCTAAAATGTTGTTCTGCTATTGTTCATGACTGTCTTCGCTACATGAATTTAGTCCTTGCTTGGAGTAAGTAAAACACCTTATTTTATTTTATGTTCACGGGTTGAACTACGGCCCTGCGCATACGTCTTTCTCTCTTCTAACTCTTCTTTTGTCATTTTCGTGAAAGAGCTTTTGTGACGTTACTCTAGTTAAGCTTCATCCACCAACGTGATGATCAATTTTGTTCACTGCTATCTGCAGGATATGGAGTCAATGGTGGAGACCATGATGCAGCAACTTCTTTCCAAGGATATTCTTTATGAACCCATGAAAGAAATAGGGGAACGTTATCCAGCCTGGTTGGTGGAGAATAAAGCCAAACTTACTGATGAAGAATACACACGTTACTCAAATCAGTATACTTATATAAAGGATCTTAACCAAGTTTACGAAACTGAGCCTGGAAACTTCAACAAAATTGTTGAGCTCATGCAGAAAATGCAAGAGTGTGGCCAACCACCAAACGATATTGTGCAAGAGTTAGCTCCTGACTTTGATATATCAAGTCTTGGCCAAGTGTGAGTGATTCCAATTTTCTTTATGAACTTATCTTCTTTCAGTATGTATGAATAATTGGTATAATTTGTCATAGACTAGTTTTCTTGTTGCTAATATATCGCCTGTGATCTAGAAATTCTCAGAATTGATCAATCTGCATCTTGTAACCTCGAATTAATCAAATCTGCTGTGAGTTAAGTTAGCCACTAGTTTGTCAGTGTGGATGTTTGAGGGTTTTAAGCCAACAATTTCTCATATGTGCTGATTCTATGATCCGAACAGTTGATGGATTCACTTTCATATCCTTGCAGGTCCCCTGAAATGCTTGAAGCTCAACAAAACTGCTGTATCATGTGAGAGGCTCCGGTTACCAGAATGATAAGAAAACAGTTTAGGTTATGGATTTTATTGTATTTATTCATACCTGTTCTGATTTTCTTTACTCAAACCTTTCTTTTGGTACTTTTGTTGAAATCTCATTACGGTTATATCTTTGGAAGTTTTTTGTGGTGCCTTCCAATATCTGGTGATATTATGCATTCTCGTTTGTTTGCAGCCACCGGGTTAATTTTTCTCGATCCACAGTGATCTGTTCAGGAATGTCAAAATCCACTTCAGACATGTAAATATTACTGTTCTCTTTTTGTGGGGTTAAACGAGCAGCAGTTCGTTGCAGTCCTTCAAGTTTGACTTGAATATTAAGACAACCATCTGCTAGTTTCTGCTTCAGACTTGCATAATTCCATTAGAGTTTCACTAGCAAGTACTATTAGCCAGGCTCTTTTCGGGTCTTCTTGTTGTTTGATAGACCTGGTATGTTGGGCTGGTAACTTGTATATATGAAATATGATAAACTTTCCCTGAAATTTGAATAAGAGCAACTGTGATGTCGCGTTTCCAGAATATTTACCAGTGCAAGATAATATGGTAGTCGAGTATAATTGTTGAATTTAACCGCTTTGCTTTCATTTGGCTGTGTAAAAGATGACAACGCCAACCCTCTTCCGGGAGGGGATGTGTAAGCCCAGTGTTTACGAGCAAAAGCCTGTTGGAATCCATGTTTACAGTTGGGTAAAGTTGTAATGGTTGAAGAAGTCTGTTGAAATCCTGGTTCAGCACCTTCTCTATCAAAGTATTGGTCTAGTCTAGTCAAGTTTACCTGCTGTCACTTGCCATATTTTCCTTCCTGAGTTTATGTGTGAGTTGATGATAGTGAAACTTGTAACTGTCTGGATGGGGTTGATTGGTGTATGTATGGCTGTGACCCATGATTTGTAGATATTCCCCCCAGGCTGCGCAGTCTGGGAGCAAAAACTTCTATTCAAAATTGTCACAACTCGCAAGTCCTACTCGCTCCGTCCTACTCTATCCACGACTGGCTTTCTTTAATGTCTTTTGACTTTTCAGTATACAAGGTTTATATTTGTGTCTTTCCTCTCATCTTCACTTTGAAAGTCCAATTCTATATCTAATTCCAAGTCAATGGATACCCAACTGAAGTTACACTCGTGGAACATCCCTATCAATACATGAGACTGATATGCAATATGATATGAAATTCAATCAGGTTCGTTACGTTAATATCAGTTCAGTTAAAAGATTTTCATAGAAATTTATCGGAGCCTTAATATTAGGAGCTTCTGATTTTCATATACCATTCATCGTTCGAACACCAACCAAACAAATTGTAGGTTGATGGTATTCACCGTATCTCTAGGTTCAGTGAAGCTTGTGATATATTTATAGTATAGAGCTATGTTTTAAACCCGGCGGTTCGACCGGTTTAACCGGCAACCCGCAAGTAGACGGGTTAAAAGTACCCCAAAACCAGTAGTACCCGTTTTTGGGTCAACCGGGGTTAAACCGGGATTAACCCGGGACCCGAAAGGGGTTGAACCGGGGTTAACCCGGGTTGACCCAAAAAAAAAAAAAAAACTGAAAAAATTGAAAAAACGGCTAAGACCTAAATCTGGAATCCCTAATTCTGTAATTCCTCACTTGCGCCTCTCTTCCTCTCTCTTCATCTCTCGCATCTCTTTTGATGTTCATGAATTTGATGTTTGGAGTTTATGTTCGGATTTATCATTTATTTGATGTTTGGAGTTTATTAAACTTTTGATGTTCATGAATTTGATCTATGATGTTTGGAGAATGATTCGAAATTTCTAATATTTGTGTTTTTTTCCCATAGAATATGAGTATTTTAAAGGTTGATATTGCTATTTATATGAAAATATAATGCATAAATATATATAAATATTATTTTAATGGTATGCCGGGTTAATCCGGCTTAAACGGTTAAACCGGTTGAACCCCGGTTAAACCTTAACCCGGAGCTCACCGGGTTAACCTCCGGGTCCCGGTTTTAAAACATAGGATTAAACTATCCTTTGTATGTGGTGTAGTGATTACACCTTTGTTCACTTGAAGGCAACCCATTGGCAAATTCTTGAGATGAATTACTGCATGTTCAAGTCAGTTCGTAGCGATCTTATCAAGATTAGGAAGTTTGTATATCTTGATTGTAATGTGTTTTGGCTAGGGGAAAATTTTCATTCTTATAAACCTCCTTGAACTACTTTATTATGCTAATAAGATGTCCAGGAGTTTGGCTCCCGCTTGATTTTTTTTAAAAAAAAACATAGCAGGGAAATAATGGTCAATGTTGAAGCCTTTAAGCAAGGTTTTTACCAGACCATTTGAAACTACTTAGAAAAGATAAAGCACTAGACAAATACATTACACATTTTCCTGTCTGTACATATGTTTGTTTTGAAACTTTTTTTATTTGAAAGGTAAAATTGTAGTATTAATTTATGTATGAGATGTACAGAGTTTCATATACAACCAGGGAGTCAAAGAGAGAACTCCACCCAAAAACAGGTTAATCCATCTATCCAGTTTTGAAACGTATTATACTCAGACGAGGTCCTATGAAAGAACGACCACTATAGTATGAACCACACAAATTTATAGTATTTGATCGTATTGATGGATGAAATCGCAAGTGTACGATATCGCAACAATAGTGATAAACATCCATTGCCTATTTTATCCTCTTTAGATGTCACAGGTAAGTAACTATATAGCTACACTAATAGTAGTATCTTTAGATGTATGTTACATTTCATAATGTGTTCAATTTTATTTTTGAAGGATTCCTGTTCAAAGATATCATTGCAACGACGGAGAAACACAACAAGACATTGGTGAATTCGGTGATGGCTAGGGTTGATTCAGTCTGCCAAAGCTTCAATTGTAAAGTATGTGATCTCGACCTAACCTAGCTAATGAAAAGTTTATAATTCTATGTGACAAAGTGCCATGTGACAAAATGGACGAAATAAGTTTATTGAATGGAAGGGGATATAAATGCAGGTCAAAGTGGAAAAGAAAATTGGTACTGGAGATGCGAAAACTGTGATATGTTTCCCAGCGGAGACACTTGGAGCGAACGACTTAGTGATGGGAAGCCATGAATATGGCTTCTTCCAGAGGTATATTTATCACTCCTTTTCTTTTGGTTTTGTCATGTGTGTTTTGTAACAAATTATAAAGTTCGTCATTTTGTTGATAAAACAGGGCTTTTCTGGGAAGTGTGAGTGACTATTGTGCTAAGCATGTTAAATGCCCGTTAGTTGTCGTGAAACGTCCAAAGACAGCCAAATGCTATGATGTGTGATTTGTAATAAGGATTTGATTATCAATATCTACCTGTTCAGCATTACATTCACAAGTGAGAAGCGTATGTGTATTCAGCTCTTTGTAAAATTTCCTTAATATATCAATGTAATGGGAAGTTTACCCAATATTTGCACTAGACAAAGCAATTTTTGTATAGCCAATATTTGCACTATCGACCAAGAAATTGACAACAAAGCAAGCGCAAATCAGTAAATATGATTAGAAATCACACTTAACGAAATTCATTGTCAAAACTATAAAAAAGATCAAAATAACTGAAAGTGTTGCATTACCCAGATCTAAGTATTCTACAGAATAATTATGGTATTTCGTCCTAAATCGACCTGGGTTATTCACCTGGTTGCGCTAACCGGTAACTCAACCAAGCCGTATAACCTTACCAGAATTAATAAACAATTATAGTAAAGCTGTAAAATCATGCAAGAAGGACACAACAAATTTATCTGGGTGCAACTACACCCAGAAGCACAAACGTGCTAAACAGCTAGATAGATTGTATGAGTAACAAGAACGAATTCCTAACTCGTAACTCTCTATCTAGACAAATACAGACTAAGAGCAATTATGCACTGCCTTAAAATATGTAAGTCTGGGTCATTACAAAGAACAAACTAAGGCCCTATATATAGATGAGTAGTAGCCGCCTTAGTGTGTTCGAATCTCATTGGAATTGTGTTGCCATATAAAGACTTCTTGCAGAATCCCTCTTCAAAAGTCAGGTCTTATCTCCAAATATAATCTTCTAAGATCTTCAAAGAATATCTTCACGTATCTTCAACTATTTGAGAAGTGGCAAAACTCCTTAAATAGACGAAGCAAGTGTAGCAGTTCTGCGGTTGTTGTAACACCAACTGTGGTTATAACAACCTTGAACTCAGGTTAGAATAACCCTGAAAAAAAGGCTACACTTACAATAACTAAATCTAGCTAACAAGATCAAGTTGAGAAATTCCAAGTCATATACGAGGTCAAAGCCCATATACTTTAGGATAATGGAGTCTTTTACGTACACTACTTCACCCTAAAGCCCATATGTGACACCAGACTGAACTGGAGCGAATTTCCGGTCCACGATCTGGACCGGGATCGTCTCGGTCCAGCAAATCTAAAAATGCAGTTCTCGGTCCAGCAAATCTAAAAATTCAGTTCTCGGTCGGTTCGTCCTGTCACCTCCTTCAGCTCACCAATTGGCAATTTCACTTCCAGTCACCCCGCCTCCAATTCTTCAATCGAGTCCTGAGACTCCACCACTTCTCCCTCTTTCTTGTTCTCTTCTCTCTCCTCAATCTCTCTTCCTGTTGATGTTGAATTTTGAACATTAGACTTATACTGGAGAAGGAAGATAGGAGGGCACAAACAGGAAAAAGAAGACACAATTAGGTAAAATGAGTTATGCATATTTTGTTTTTTTTTATTCTGTTCGGTTCAGGACCCGACTGAGTCTGTCGGTCTGTCCGGTCCTGAACCGATGCTCACCCCGACTTCACACATATGGTAAGATGGTTTTTGTTTTTCTCTTTAATACTTTAAATTAAATACACTGCAATTTATTCGGATATATTAAATTCAATCTCAACCCGATCAAAAAGTCGCTGGTAAAACTAATCCTTGTACATGTACACGCTTAACCCTTGAACCACTATTGTTCAACTCTCGAATACGGATTTCGGCACGATTAATAATGATTCACTTCACGTTTGCAAATTTGATGGCAACCTTATACTACTGTTATAAACGTATACTTATGCACACCTAATCAGTAATTAATCTCCAGGATCATTAACTTAAACTTACGTAAGTTTTTCAATTAATGAACATTATTATAAAGGGATTATTACATAGAGCCCCCCTCTTAGATGCCTACTTCTCATCCAACTCCCACTTAGTCAAACAATTACATTCCGATCCATTTAGATCAAATCAATTACATGTAAGTCCCCGGACTTGACTTTTCGTGATTTAGTGAATTTCCTGAAATCTTTAACCAAACAGGCATAACCAAATGGCGCCAAACTGTGGACTGGAGTGTAATTAAAATAAATGAATTTGTTGGGACTTGAATTTGGCACCAAATCAGCTACTACTATCTACACAAAATGGCGCCAAATCAGCTGCTACTAGCTACTATATAATCACACGAAAAGCAATTGCTAATTTAATCGAAAACATAGAAAAGAAAACAAAAGAGCATAAAGAATAAGGTTGCTAATATAATCAGCTGCTACAGTGTTCATCTTGCGCCATAATCCCATAAAATAAGCAAGTAAAATTGTTCCAAAAAGTACTAAAAATTCATCCAAAACGCCAAAACAAGCTTCCAGAATTCATGCTAGATAGCATTCAAAAACCATGAAAAAACTCCATACTAAAAAACTGTTACTAAACTAATAGGAAACTAATAGAATTCAATACTCTGGTTGAGTAATGAATTGGGAGCACTGTTCTGGTTCAACATTTCCTCTGCCTCTCATTCCTCGTCCACCTCCTCTTCCTCTACTTGCCGATCGGCCTCCGCCTCCCCTGCCCCTACTAGCTCCACCTCTTCTTCTACCACCTCTTCCCCTAGCACTAGCAGTACTTCTCCCTCTACCGGAACTAGAAG
>JAYMSL010002252.1:0-14745 GCA_036897195.1 Plantago coronopus
TGCTGGATGTACTTGAAAATACTTATTGCAACGGCGGATCCAACCGCGCAAATTATCAGCAGAAAATTTGGGGAAATCTACCTTAGGAGGCTTAGGACGAGAAGAAGAGCTGCGATTACCTTCGCCGATGGCATTACGACGGTAACCGCCGTGTGAATCGTCTGAACGCTGAGTGTTTTGCCGGAGTATTTTGGCCATCATCTCCTCCATACGCGTCTGCGAGCTCTGCAAGCTGGTAATCGTACTCTTCACCTCCGTAACATCAGAACGCAGCTCAGAAACTCCAGATTTGAGTTCAGAAACATCAGAATCCAATTGATCCAATCGTTCACTGTGGTTGGGCTTCGTCATCACGCAGCAGCACGAATCGCCTGGCTTTGAGATACCAAATTGTTACGATACAAGTCCTATCACGAGGAATCGCAACGAGAACAAGAGAATACTCACCAAATCACGATTGGATTGTATTCAGAATTGGAGAAACCGTCTCAAAGACGAATGGATTACAGAAATGTTCAGAATTGAGCTTCACACAGCTCAATTCGGTATTTAAACGATTTACAACGGTAGAAACCGTCAAACCTACAGACACCGTTGGATTAGGTGACACGTGTTCTAATCTCCTGCTTAGTTGATACAACTTAAAGCCAAAACACGCTTTAAGAACAAAATGCCACAAAGTTATTACGTTTCTCGGTAAACTCTTCCAAAACATGATAGGATCGAGCTCTTGATCCTAACAGATACCTTACCCTCCCTCCGTTCCAATCCCTCTGATTCTGGCCGGCGGCGCTGCTCCGATGGAAGGAGGAGTTGATAGGTGCTCTAGGGTTTCTCTCTCTACCCCCTTTCTCTCTCATCTCGTGTAAGTTAATAGCGACCAATAGGTTATTCGTCACCAAAAATAGCGACCAATAGGTTACGAGAAAAACTTGGGAGAGACCACTTATTTGTGGACTTTTCAAAAAAGACCACATAATGTCATCATAATATGCGATGTTATCAATACAATGTACGATGTTACTAAATGTTATCATATTAGTAATATTAGTAACATTGGACATTGTATTGATAACATCGCATATTATGATGCTATTACGTGGTCTTTTTGAAAAGTCCACAAATAAGTGGTCTCTCCCAAGTTTTTGTAATAGGTTATTCGTCACTATTTTTAGTGACGAATAAGCTATTCGTAGCTATTTAAAAAAAAAAAAATAGACAAAAAGAAAAATTAAATAAACTAAGAAAATAAAAATTAAATTAAATTATAAATAGCGACGAATAGCTTATTCATCACTAAGAATAGCGACCAATAGGTTTGTCGATTATACATTATATATACATTATACTTGGTTAATCAAACATCGAATGTATCATTATTAAATAATGATTCTATGCTAGTATAATGTAAATCGTACTGAGCTTCTACGTATGGTGAAGTACGAGATTAAAACGATTTGGTTTGTCGATGTTTGATTAAATAATTTTTAATATGTTTCTCGTACGTCCATATAAATCATAATAATATTATTTTAATAAATATAAAAAGAATATTATAATATATGGAAATATTTAAAATTATCATATATTATATATTTTAATAAAGTTAACATGAATATTATATAAAATATAATATAAAAATACGACACTTTCACTATTACATAATAATTATTAATATCGGATTGAGAGATGAGAGAAAAAAAAGAAAAAACGGTTTTCTTCCTTAACCGCTCAGGTTTCGCCACAGAATTGGAACAGCCGCCTCCGTCCATAGTGGTTTCGCCGGAAAGGCTTGGCCAGGGGTTCACGGGGAGAGTTATGCACTATCTTTATCACGAATTTCCCTCCTGATTGTTCGATCAATGGTTTGGTGTCTCGTTTATCTACGATCGTGCCTGTGGAGGAGATATTTATTCCGGCAAAAAGGGACCAATCTGGCCGACGTTTTGATTTCGTTAGATTCACAGCGGATCACGAGACGGACAAGGTTCTTCGTGGCTTCCAGGAATTGTGGATTGGTTCGTTTAAATTGCTGGCGAATTACCCTCGATTTCGAAGTGAGAGATCTTCGAATCTGGAGTTTGGCAAGAGTAATCGATTGCCTACAGAGAATCGCAGTGTCGTTCATAAACCGGCATGGAGGGTCGTAGCAAAAAGTTATAAGGATATGGCTTCTCAAGGGATTGATGGGTTACAGGAGACGTCTTCTCCAATGTCCAGTTCAGTATTTACGGTTGATCCGAAGCCTCCAGTGCTCACAATTGATCCGCAGTGTAGATCAACGACATGGGCTGATCGACGTCTACTTTGCAATGGACAAAAGGATATGTCTGTGGACAAGGTCCGGGGTATATTCGAGGTCGAGGGCTTTACTGATATAAAGGTTTGGATTGTGTCTCGAGGCATGTTTATTATTGATCCAGTATTAGATGAAACGAGAGAGTTTCTGCTTCAATCTTCTTCGGTGTGGAGACAATTTGGTATACCAGCAATTACCCCTGTTCCATCAGATTTGGCTTGCTCTAAGCGTATTGTGTGGCTTCACGTCTATGGAGTGCCTTTATCTCTTTGGAATCCGGAAGTTTTTGAACGTATTGGTGGTCAGATTGGTGAGGTCCTGCAGATAGGAGTCGACACTATTCGAATGGAGGACATTCGACATGGGCGAATACAAGTTGAAGCAGATCTATGCTGTGTAATTCGTAAGGATATTATGCTTGAGTGTGGTTCGACTTCTTTCCCGGTATCATTGGTCGAAGAGAACAGTACATGATGATATGGTGGTTGAGGATTGTGAATCTGACCCTTTCATGTTGATGCCCATTATCAATGCTGGTTCTATAGGTTTGCCTGCGAATTCGGTTCTTGTAAATCAACATGACTTTGGGGGAGAAAATGTCGACAGTAGTTCTAGCCTGCATGAATCTTTGGAGAAGGAAAATGGTAGTGAAATGCATAAGTTGGAGATACCATGGACAAATACTGTGGCTCAGGAGACTTTGGAGAACTGGTCTGTTATTCTGGAGTTATGTGCTCTACCAGCCGAGGCGAAACAAGATTGCTTAAAGTTGTTTGCCTCATGGGAAATTCGCGATCGAATGAAAATGCAGAAGTCATTGGACAATAAAAAGGAAAATGAGGGGTCTGGGTCTACGTCTGGGGTTCCCCCATGCGTATATTAAGCTTTAACATTCGTGGTTTGGGACATGTAATCAAGCGAAAAGAAGTTACTCGCTTGATTCGTGAAGAAGGCATTCAGTTCCTTTGTTTGCAGGAAACTAAAATTGTTACTATTCAAAGACGAGAGGTTGAGACGTTATGGGGTCATAATTCATGTGATTGGGTTTGCAGTGCCTCTAATGGAGCATCTGGTGGTTTATTGTGTATGTGGGATACTCGACATTTTCAGAAAGTATCTTTCTGGGACGATAAAGGCATCTTGATTGTGGAGGGTGTTTGGAATGAGACTCCGGTTGGTATTTCTAATATTTATGGCCATCATTTGTCTTCTGATCGTGTGTTGATGTGGAATTCTCTCCGTAATTATTTGGATAATTCAAATATCAAATGTTGGTGTTTGGCTGGAGATTTTAATATGATTAGATCGCCAGAGGAAAGGAGGGGTAAACATAGAGCGCAGTGGACCAATGATATGAATGTGTTCAATGACTTTATTATGGATTGCAATCTTTTGGATTTGCCATTGGAAAGACGTAAATTTACTTGGTACAAATGTAAAAATGGTCCGTGTAGTCGTTTAGATCGGTTCCTATTGAGTGCGGAATGGATGGTTCATTGGCCAAATTTAGCTCAAATTGGCCTGAAAAGAACTGTTTCCGATCATGTTCCTGTTATCCTGAAGACGGAAGAGTTGGACTGGGGTCCAAGACCATTTAAATTCATTAATGGTTGGTGTGATAACAGTGATTTCGTTGATATGGTTACTAAGTCTTGGCAGGATATGAAGATTAAAGGTTGGGGTGGTTTTATCTTCAAAGAAAAATTGAAGGCTCTTAAACATATTATTAGAGTTTGGAATGAGAAACAAGGAGGTCTTAATGGCAAGATTAATGACTTGATGAACTTGTTGGAGGCAGATGATTTATCTAGAGAATTGGTGGATGAAGATGATAGTATGATTGTGAATGATTTACAGTGGGATAGTCCATTGCAACAGAATCTGTTCTCCGCGGATGCCTTCAGTTCTACGCATAGCTCTGCTGCAAACAGTAATGTAGGGTCTGATTATTCTATTCAGGCTCAGCTCGTTGATGCCTTGATACTTAGAAATCGATTGAGAGTTCAACAGTCGCGCCATAACTAAGTCAAAAATGGAGATGTTAACTCGGGGTTTTTTCACGCCTCTATGGCTTCAAGACATTGTAGAACTCAAATCAGGAGTATGAAAATTGAAGGCTGTGTGTATGATTCGGTTGAAGGAGTCAAGGAGAATATTATGAAGTATTTTGAAAATCATTTTTTGCTACCTAAGCACTGTTGGTATCCTCTCTTAATTGAGCCGATTAAGTCTTTCGAAGTTGGTCGATCTGTTTCTTTGGAGACGCCTTTCTCTCTGATTGAGATTAAAGAATCTATTTGGGATTGTGGTGTTAATAAGGCACCAGGGCCGGATGGATTTTCTTTTGGTTTCTTTCGGAAATTCTGGAATATTCTCAAAGATGATATTTATCGCATGGTCTCTGATTTTCAGACTCAGAGGAAATTGGTGCGGCGTCTGAATTGCTCTTTTATAACCTTAATTCCGAAGAATTCGAATCCAGTGGGTATTCAAGAGTATCGTCCTATATCTTTAATCAACTCTGGTTATAAGATCATCTCTAAATTATTGGCTAATCGTATTGCCAAATGCCTGGATGAAGTTATTTCACCATCTCAATCTGCATTTGTGGGTAATCGTCGTATTCTGGATTCTATCGTGATTGCTAATGAAGTGGTTGATGAGGTCAAACGACGCAAGAAAAGCATGTTCATGTTTAAAATCGATTTTGAGAAGGCTTATGACTCTGTTCGTTGGGATTTTCTTGATGATATGATGCGTAAAATGGGTTTTGGAGTTAAAATGGCGTCTTTGGATTAAAGAGTGTGTCTCATCAGTGACTTCTTCTGTGCTGGTTAATGGCAGCCCAACTAAGGAGTTTTGTGTTGAACGAGGTTTACGTCAAGGGGATCCGTTATCGCCCTTTTTATTCCTAATCGCTGCTGAAGGTCTTTCTTTGTTACTGCAAAGAGCGTGCGATTCAGAATTATTCACTCCTGTTCGCGTCGGGTTGGACAAAGTACCAGTTTCCCAGTTACAGTTCGCGGATGACACTATATTTTTTGGGGAGGCATCGACTAAAAATATAAGCGTTCTTAAGGCTATTCTACGGTGTTTCGGACTAGTGTCTGGATTGAAGATCAATTTCCAGAAGAGTTTCTTATTCGGTGTTGGAGTGTCTAGAGATGAACTTGCTACTTGGGCTCTCACGTTAAATTGTGAGATTGGAGAGATGCCCTTTACATATCTTGGGTTACCGATTGGCGATAATCCCAAACGGCTTAGCATGTGGATACCTATCACGAATAAGATTAAGAATCGACTTCACTCATGGGAGAATAAATTTTTGTCCTCGGGAGGCCGGCTAGTCTTAATAAAATCTGTGCTCATGTCTCTTCCTTTGTATTACATGTCGTTCTACAAAGCCCCTACTACAGTCATTCAGGAGTTAACAAGATTGTTACGCAATTTCTGGTGGGGAGGTCGCAAACCGGAAGACAAGAAGCTCGCGTGGATCAAGTGGGAGAAACTCTGTGAGCCTGTTCAGAAGGGTGGTCTTGGATTACGCGATTTGAGACTGTTTAATACAGCACATCTTGGTTCCTGGGCTTGGCGCATTTTAAGTGAAGCAAGAGGATTATGGATTGATGTCCTTGTATCGAAGTACGGCAACTTGGTGGATCAACTTCGCTCTCACAATATTACTGATAGACAGAGTAAATTACAGTCCACTTGGTGGCGTGACTTAGTCTCCCTGATGATTCAAGATAATTGGTTTATGTCAGGAGCTCGTAAACAGGTGGGTGATGGTTTATCAACTCGGTTCTGGAATGATCCTTGGCTTCAAAATGGAATCTTCTTAAAGGAGTTATTTCCTCGTTTATTTGCTATTGAATCTAATCAAGGATGCTTTGTATCCGAAAGAATTGGAATGCAGGAAGGATGGTTTTGGCGCAGACGTCTATTTACCTGGGAAACGGAAATTCTCACAGAACTGGGCTCTATTTGTACTGGTTATGTTGTGGAGGAGAATGTGGATGATCAGTGGAGTTGGTCATTTGGAAAGAATAACATATATACTGTGCGTGATGGTTATAAAAGACTTTGGAGTTTGCGGGATCCGAATGAAGCTAATTCTAATACTTTCAATTTTGACTGGAAATATTCAGTTTGGAATGCTGTTGCACCTTTGAAGGTTAAGTTGTTCGTCTGGCGTTTATTATGGGATAGAGTGCCGACTCAAGACAATCTTATACACCGGGGAGTCTTACATTCAGATATCAACTGGAGGTGCGCGCTGTGTCAAGGTCCATCCGAAACTGCTGTGCATCTTTTCTTATCGTGCCCCGTTGCGGAGTCAGTTTGGAGATCAGTTTGTCAGTGGCTGCAATGGTCGTGGACTAATGCCGATAATCTGTATGACTTGCTGCAGTTGTGCAAGTTCACTAACAGTATTCATGGCAATGAGATGGGCACTACTGTGTTTCATGCAGTCATTTGGAGTATATGGTATCTTCGTAACTCGACGATGTTCCAGTCAAAGGAGATTGTTATTACTGAGGTGGTGTGTAGAATTCAATTCAGTTTGTGGCTGTGGTTTCGTAGTAAACACTGGATTCAGTCGCAAGTTTCGATGGAGGATTGGGAGAGGGCTCCATTACTGTGTTTTAATGGTTGAGGCTCACAGTTTAGAGGGGGAAGTTAGTGGTTCTAATCCCGGCTGCACTCTTTTTCCTTGGTGGGGTTTTTCCCAGTGGGTTTTACTCATCGAGGTTTTTTAAGGAGGCAACGGGTTATTGTGTTCCCAATTCTCTGTTGGGTCATAGGTTGTTTAGTCGCGTTTTTTGGTGCAATTCTGATGCACTTGTACTATTGATGACTTTATT
Source organism: Plantago coronopus (assembly GCA_036897195.1). Classification (NCBI taxonomy): domain Eukaryota; kingdom Viridiplantae; phylum Streptophyta; class Magnoliopsida; order Lamiales; family Plantaginaceae; genus Plantago; species Plantago coronopus. The sequence continues at coordinate 7,165 of JAYMSL010002252.1, forward strand.
ATCAATATATTTGGCCGTTACCAAAAAAAATGTTCAACGTCTTCAGAAATTAGTCACTAAATGCAGTTGTTAATTAAGACCAAAAACATTAATGAATGATCTCACCATCAACGGACTAAGGAGAGTAGTGGCTTTCAAATGGCATGTCAAATTATTGAATGGATCCATCTATTTTGACCCCTCATTCTGATTTGCCTTAATCACAATTAGTTACACTTAACATCGCTTTGCTCACTTCCACGACGGAGTTAAAGAGTATAGCATTCCATTTGCACGAACTAAGTCTCTTTTCTTTTTAATTTAGAATCATTGTTGTTCCGTTCAGTTTAGTTAATTTTATTTTTAATTAATTCGAGTTTCTACTTTACTTTAAATAACTTTAGTTTCGTTCCCATTTAAAAATTTTCAGGTGTGAAAAATAGAATCAAAATATTTAGAAGGACCTGATTATTTAATAAACAAACATTCTTATTCTTTTTTTTTTGAAGAGGCAAATCTATTCTAATCCTATTCCTACTCCTACACTAAACCCAATACCAACCTTATATCCCACACCAATACCAACCTTATATCACCAAATAAATCTCCACCTCCGGAAATCGAACCCGGGACCTCTAACCATTACACCCTGCACCTTACCACTGCACCACCCCTGGGTTCCAGACATTCTTATTCTTATTAATGAAGTGTGTGAACTAAGACAATAAAATATAGTAATTATTGTTCCCACTAGTCTAATCACAATAAGATGTGATCGTACCATGCATATCTCGTAAATTATGTAATTTAATTAACATTGACATTACAACAACCTTCAAACCTCATCATCCTAATTGGATATATATGTAATGGATGAGATGACAGATTAGACACTAATTATTGAGTTCTGTTAGAAGATCAAGTCATGATCAAGCCTACTATAAAAACTCAGAGGATAATGGTTTCGTCTAATAATTGGATAATATTGTATTTTGAAAGTCGGAATAGAAAATAAACTTGTGAAAATCGAAATATGAGGTTCAGTCAATTCGGCCGACTAGGCAAACCAGAGTTTTGGGGCATTTCCATCACACTATATGTGGTCATAGTCTGCAACTCTCAATAGTTACACAAATAGTTCTAGTCTCGACTTATGGTTGAAGGGAATTCTACAACTCTGAAATTGGTAATTTCATGGTTCTCGATTTTAAAATCATAATTGTTTTATCTATGTTGACAATAACAATTCATAAAGATTGGAAGCTCTTTACTGTTCTGTTTTGGCCTTTAAACCGAAAAGCATAGTTTATGTATTACGTTTAGTAATCGTGTTTGTACGTAAGTCAGGCTTGGACCCAGATCAGGACGCGTGGCGTTGGTCTGACGGTTCCTGTTTCTCCAACCGTTATGACGATTATTTCCGTTTCTGTCTGACTTTGTATAAATATCTCTCGAAGCTCATTTAGCAACTGAAGATGAATATTCAATAAAATTGGTGCTCAGTTTTATCTAGTTTAGGGAAGTTTATCAATCGTGATATTGGTAAGCTTCTGTGTATGCTTATGTTGATTTTTTGTGATAGAAGTCGAATCTAACATTGTTTCAACTGTGATGAGCCCTATGTTTATTGTCACAAATGTAAGAAGTTGTTTGGGATTGAACTAAGTGAAAATGAGGCACCAATTGTTCTACACAATAATGAAGAATCTCAGGAAGATGAAATAAGGGTCTTTGTGCATGCAGTTAGTAGTCAGGATGTGGCTGATTCTATCAAGGTGAAGGGAAATGTTAAAATTATGCCTCTAGTAATTTTGATTGATACAGGAAGCACTCATAGCTTCTTGGATCCACAGGCAGCCAACAGAGTGAAGTGTGAACTTGAAGTCAGAAATCCATTGTTTGTGTTAGTGGCTGGTGGAGGAAAAATGACTTGTGACTCTAAGTGTACAGATTTTGCACGGGAAATGTCACACCATTGTTTTTCAGCTGCTCTCAGGATCCTACCTCTAGGAGGCTATGACATGGTTTTGGGCGTGGATTTAATGAAGAAATTGGGCCCCTTACTCTTTGATTTTGACAGAAATACTGTATCATATAGTACTGGAGGGTATACATGCTCAGCCTGCTGGTATAAGTATGATTACTGGGAAATGTCTGAAGAAGACTTTGTCTAAGTGAAAACAAGCAGTGTTGGGATGTTTGTTTATCATGGAAGTGACTCGTGATAAAGATCATACTCAGGATTCTGCAGAGTTGCAACAATTGTTGTTTAAATTTGCTGAAATTTTTAAGGAGCCATCTCAATTATACGACCTCACAGATATTGTGACCACAAGATACTTTTGAAACAAGGGACTGAGCTCTTCAAGCAAAGACCATATAAGTCATCTTTTCTGCAGAGGAGGGAGATAGATAAGCTGGTGAATGAACTCTTAGCTACTTGTAGTCCAATATTAAGGGTTAAAAAGAAGGATGGATCTTGGAGAATGTGTGTAGACTACATGAAGCTTAATTCTCTCACTGTCAAGGATAGTTATCCTATACCAATCATAGATGACCTGCTGGATGAATTGAGGCATGCTAGAGTGTTCTCAAAATTGGATTTGAGGTCAGGTTACCACCAAATCAGAGTAGCTATTGATGATGTGGAGAAGACTGCATTTGTCACTGACTCAGGACATTATGAATTCAAGGTCATGCCATTTGGTTTGACTAATGTACCTGCAACATTTCAGACATTCATGAATGAAGTTTTCAGAGAGCATCTCAAGTAATTTGTGCTTGTTTTCATTGATGACATCTTGGTGTGTAGCAAAAATCTGGAAGAGCATAAGCAACATCTGAATATGGTTTTGTCCTTGATGCAGAAGCATACTCTATATGCAAAATTGAGCAAATGCGTGTTTGGGAGAAGGTTTGTAGAGTTTTTAGGCCATATCATTAGTGAGAGACAGGTTTCTGCAGATCCAAGAAAGTTAGAGGCAATATCCAATTGGCCTATTCCAATTTAACACCAACCATCACTTAACAATTAAAATATCTCCCTTTGAGGGTATGGGTACCAGCCTCCTCAGGCAGGGATGGCAAGCCAATAAGCACATTTCTGTGCAGGAATTGCAAACTTTCATTGCTGAGAAACAGGTCATGAATGAACATTCTCAAACCATATAGGATGAAGCAACTTGCTGATAAAGGGAGGAGTGAAATAAGCTTTGAAGTGAATGATTGGGTTTATCTGAAACTCAAACCATATAGGCAACATTCTCTGAGGAACAGTAGACTGTGGAAGTTAATCCCCAAATATGCAGGACCTTTCCAGGTGATTGAAAAGGTTGGACTTGAGGCTTATAAGTTGAGGTTGTCAGATGATAGCAAGCGTGACAAGAGTATATAATATATGCAATCAAAACTAAATTGACATTGGAAGGATATGGGGCAACATAAAAGAGGAATAGTTGCATACTTATCATCAATGCCTTCATATATAGTTCTTACAGTATGAGTATCTCGTTCAATAATAAAAGCAAACATATGTGCTCACAGTAGATACTGCATGAGTTTCTTAACATACATTGGCTTATTCTTACACTGGAACAATTTATCATTTAAACATAAATATTTAAATGCAGATATCTCAATTAAATGGGTAAATTTCATTATTTTCTGGTACTGACTGGCGCATGCCAATATCGATTGAAGAACCACATCGAATCTGCTTGAATCGCATATCCATCTGCATTGCGATGCCAACTGTAGTAAGCGTGGGTACGGTTCTTGATATCAAACATCGCGTGGCCAAAGCTTGCCTCACGGAAAGCCGAGTACTCAGGCTGAGGCTCTGAAAAGCTGAAAATAGAAATGACAGTCAATAATATTACTAGCTTCAAATAATTTATTCTCAATGTGATCAAGTGAAATATTGCTCTGCTCTTACTCAGATGCTAAGCCTTCAAGGTTTCCTCCATCTCCAACTGTTATGTATACCGGGGCAGATTGGTCCAGCACTGGACGACAATTCCCCGTCACGAGTTTGTAATCAATGTTGGATACACGTTCCTGCGATTAAGAGAAAGGTGATTTTAATGTTAGATAGATAATTTCGATACAGATAAGCACAGAATTCCTTATTAGATCAATTTTATGATTTATGAACAATAATAGATTGGGGCTACATACGGATCGCTCATAAGCGTGAACATGGCCATTAAATACAACATCAACTTTGTACTGGACAAACCATGGTTCAAACACAACTCGCATGGTTTCGCCTTCCATATAGTGATTGTTGTAGCTATTGTACAGAGGAGCATGCGTAATAACAAGTAGCCAAGGCGTTTCAGTCCTGTTAACTTTCGGAAGCTCAGCTTTGAGCCAAATGTACTGAGGTGAATATTTGCCTACAGGAGAAAAGGAAAACAATAAGTACAAGAAGAGCATGAAGAGAACTTATATCTTGATCAATTGGTAAAGTTCTTACTGCATGACGAGTATGACGACAAAACTATGATGTATGCTGATGCCCTCTTGATGGAGTACCATAAAGGAGAACTACTGCCTGATGCCTCGTAAGGCGTTGGATAACGCTTAGTGAAAGGCTTGAAGGGCTTCAGTTCACCCTGAAATGATATTAACAGTACTTAATTTTTCAGAATGTGAATTCTAAATTATCTATGAGAAGATCTTGTTTTGAAATTCAGATCATTCATCAGACATCTATTCCTTTTGATGAGGCACAAATTCATTATTATTAGCAAAAACACATAATAAAAAACAGAATTATTTACTAGTTCTGGAGCAAAATCAATCTCGTGATTTCCAGCAGTCCAAATCCAAGGTTGATACGCAACACTTCTTTCAGAAAATCTTCCCCATGTATCCCATCTCACATTGTCACTGTTTGGGTGCTCATCTGCGTAAGACAGGTCTCCAACATACAAAACAGCTTGTCCCTTGGTAGGATTTTGCTCGTAATGTACAAGTGTCTTGTTGGAGTCATAAGTCTGCCCAATATCCCCTGAAATGGTGGAAAGGATGAGAAGATACAAAGATCAAGGGTAAGAAAATCAAATATATATATTTGTAAGGCGAAACACGAGTACCTATAAGACCAAAAGTATATGGGACATCAGGGCCACTTGCTGGTGGAGTTGTAAACCAAAAGGTTCTCGTTGTGTGTCCAATTCCAACCTCATAGTAATATTTAGTATCATACTGCAATCCGAAAGATAAACGAACGAGATTTGTTATATTAGCCGTGTCCATTTTTATGAAAAGTTGAAAACCTGTCATGCTAAAGCAGCAAAATCCAAACACATAAGCAATGAAAAGTTCACCTCCAGGTCTTTTACTGTGCAGTGATGAATGTAACCAGAAGTATAATTGTAATACTTGTATGTGGTCATTTCACCGTGCGCCTGCTTTTTCTGGTTGCTGTTCTCTGCCCAATACACAACTGTATTTGAGCCCGGTTCATCAACAGTAACCCAGGATACAATCACTGCCTTTCCCACATGATCACCTTGTGTTATATGTACCTAAAAGGAGCATAATGTTATCAGTTAAACAGTACAGCTCATCACTTTCAAGAACTTTGAGAAAAGAAGAGCATGTCAAATGCTTCATAATAAAACAGGGATAAGCAGAAATAAACTCATTACCTATTTATACAACAAACTATTAACCAAGATTAATGATCTAAAATAAAAATAGACGCAAATCAAGTGTTTGGATCAGAGAAACCTGCTGAGGCGCATTGTAGCCTGGAGGAACCTTGAACACATCACTGTCAAGTGGCATAGAGAGACTCTTCTCAAGTGGCCTTACAAAAGGACTTGTAATACCACCATTGCATATAACCGCATCATTCAATATCGAAGCAACCAGAATGGTCAGCACCAAGAATGTTCTTATTCCTGGAGGAACCATGTTCTTGATTATTGTAGAAAAAATTAAGCTTTCCAACTTAGTTTATGTTCCTCCATACTCAATTTCAAGACTGCTTAAATAGAAGTTTCTTGCGAATCTGGAACCGTCCTGAAGAGCACGTGGATAATTAGTACACCAGAAAAGTAAAATCAAGCAAACAAACAAACAGATGATAGAGGTTTTGTGGTGAGAAGGAATGCATTAGGGATATAGAATGTTTCGAGTGGTGAGAATTTTTTTTTTTCTTGATTTTTTTCTAGAAAAAACATAGAACATTTTAGTCACATGGGAAAATGAAGGGAACAAATTATATCTTCTGTGGGCATCGAGTGGTGAGAAGCAATGAACGGAAGCTTGTCAAATGAACAGGTTTTATCGTTTCTGACCCTTTCCATCTGTCTCTTTTTCGATTTACTTACTTCCCGATTCCTATGTCCGAAGTTCAGTTCGAACAAGTTATCTAAGTTTTTCCCTTTACATATAAACAGAGATAGGGTTCTTGTATTTGAAACACAACTTGCATAGAAAAACTCAGAGGAAATTCCCCATAACTGTGTGTATCGATCTGCTTCCGCTTATTTTATGTTTAACACTTGGCATTTAAACCAAATTGGACTATCTACTTGCTTTCTGAAGCCCAACCCCCAATAACAGAGGACCCCTGACCCTGGCACTATACACGATCACAGTTCTACAACTCTCTGTGTTGAAACTAAGAGTTCTAGGCTCGTCCCTTCTACAACTGTGAAAAAAGGTTATTTCATGGCTTGATCATCGGTTTTGAAAGTGTAATTCTTCTGTTTTTGTCTAGGAATGACAGCCCCAACGTGCAACACCATCAATTTGTTGATAGAATTCCATCTCATCTAAAAGCTCGAACTTATAGAGAGTTAATTCCCCAATACTCCCCGCACTCGTGTCCGATTTCAACCTCATTTGGGGAGTCCAATCGAGTGGAATGCACTCGTGTCCGATTTCAACCTCATTTGGGGATTCCAATCGAGTGGAATTAAATAAGCTCGAACTTATAGAGAGTTAATTCCCCAATACTCCCCCGCACTCGTGTCCGATTTCAACGTCATTTGGGGAGTCCAATCGAGTGGAATTAAATATGGGTGGAGGCGGTCTCCGCGGGGATTCGAACCTAGGATTTGGGCGTGAACCAAAGACTCTGATACCATGATAGAATTCCATCTCATCTAAAAGCTCGAACTTGTAGAGAGTTGTGGAATCTAGTCATATATATTAATTCCCAATGCATCACAATTTGTTTATGTTTGATTGTGTCTACTTCAGGTCGGTGTTAGGGCTGAGCATCGGTCCAGAACCGAACCGAACCGAACCGCAAAAAACCGAAAACCGAATTTACCATTTTTGGAGAACCGAGAACCGAACCGAATTGCTTCGGTTCGGTTTCGGTTTTAACCGACCGGTTTTCGGTTCGGTCGGTTAAAACCGATTTTGGACCTGTTTTTTTTTTTAAAAAAAAAAATAGAAGACAGAGACAGGAGACGAGACGAGAGGGACTGGACGACAGACGGCGACGAGCGAGACAGACAGAGAGTGACCGGAGGAGACGAGACGAGAGTGAGACAGGAGACGAGCGAGACAGACAGAGACACCTGCTATAAAACAACTCAGACGGCGATGAGGACTAGACGACAGAGACCGGAGGGG
>JAYMSL010002253.1:0-14744 GCA_036897195.1 Plantago coronopus
GGTGATAACCCGTGGCACTAGGTCTCGGCTCAAATTGATTGAAAGTGAATTTCATAATTTCAGGGTGATAAACCGTTGCACTAGGCCTGGGCTTAAAATCGGTATTAATTTTTTTGTCCACATGGTTTTGCGGCGTGGAACTTGACTCAGTGTGGCAGTCAGTTTTGCTATTGGCTACCGCTGTGACTTGACTTACATCAATAAGGCCTTGAGTTACTTCAGTGTGACTGTGATCACCTACATAACCGTTCCAATACTCAGCAGGGTCTTTTCTTGCCTCAACACTGCTGCTCACAAACGGTAATTATTAATCGACAAACAATAGTCGGCATAAATTTTAATTACGTTAATTGTACTTTGTCGGCATAAATTAATTACGTTAATTGTACGTAAATAACATACTAATATGCAAGAAAACGTATACTTGACCAGCAGTAAACCAATTAAAACTATAAATGATGGATGTATTTAATTAAAACTATTGCATGGAAACAATTGCATTGTCTTTTTTGCTTCGTTTTTTTTTAAGCGGAGAAAGGAAATGATTGCATTGTGAATTTGAAGTAGTGTGGATTGGAGGTTCATACCAGCAGAACAAAGACAAAGAGACCAGCTAAACTGATAGGAGACTTCATTTCTTGATGATTAAAAATGTGAGTCTTTTGTGTTAGTTGTTTGAGTGATGCAGATTACAAAAATTTGCCATGGTATTTATAGGTGAAAATTGAGAATTTTGGGTCTGGGGACACGTTTAGTTATCTTGAATGGTTGAACATAAATAAAGATGCTTGTCTTGTGCATAAACGGACAATCTGAATTATATTATGTAGGGTCTTAATTACCTGTCAAGTATCATCATGTTTCAATAATGATAAGTATATATATAGCATGAATTGAATCTCGTGATCTTGGTCGTTTTCTGTTTTCCCTCGTCAAGGTACATAGTCCACGTCTGTACCCAAACAGGAAAGCCGCCCCAAGTACTTAGTGTTGAAAATAAAATACTACTACATCAGCTATTCAGAAACAAAATATATAGTCTTTTGTTGTTAAAAATTCATTATTAATAATCTCTTTCAATTAATTCTCTCACATTTTGATACTTTATCTTGTTCATGGCGATTTAGATACTTTAAGTCGACATCTAAAGTAAATACGGAACCTTAAGATGATCTTTAAATCGAATACAATACCTCACTTGTTAGGTTAGGTTGTGAAAATCATGGGTAAAAAAGGAAATGATTTTTGAAGTGTCACGTGTCAGGTTCGTTTGAAGATTCCAGAGATTAACTAGTAGAAATGGAAAAAAGAAATTTAATTCAGTCAAGTTCCGGTGTGGAACTTCTACAGTTCCAACATTTCAAATTCATTGCCAGTATTTTATTTAAACTTATTTACTCCATTATTTATTGATTAAAAGTCAAATAGGAAAATTTTTCACACTCTTATATAACACCCTATTACACATATCCCACAATTTGATCTCTTAAACACACACCCCACCTCTTACACCCCTACTATTATTCCCACCTAAAACCTACAAAAACCAAAAAATTAAGCCAAACAGAAATCTGGATTCTAAGTTAAGGCCTGTACTATTCACGGTTTAGGTAACTCAGAAAACTATTCTCATTAACTCTATGTTAAACCGTCCGATAGTATTTTACATTTTTTTTATCAATATTAGACAACTAAACCAATCGATTGAAATCCACTTTAAAAGTTTGATTAATAAATTATATTTGATTAATAAATAAAAAAGGACCAGTGGGAGCAGCTGCCCCGCTGTAGATCATCCCTGCGAGAAAGACAGACGCAATACCATGATTATCATCTGATAATAGTAGATTGATTAATCATGATCAACGTTTTCCATGCCTCTGCAGTTAAAATTCAATGTTTATAACATTAAAATCCAACTATAGTGCCTGTTCAGGAAAAAAAAAACCCATATATAGTTATAAATTATTTATCCTCGTGTGTAATTTCATAAGTACTCCTGAATTATATTTAGAAAATAAAATTAGAAAATTATATTAAAATAGTATATAATATTAAACTATTTTAGTATAATTTTTCTAAAGTTCTTCTACGATATAATTTATGTGTATTTTGTGATAAAAAACGGTTAACAAATTAAATTAAATGAGAAGCATTTAACTGAACGGGTAGTAGAAAATTATACACAAACCTTTTGGAGAACTAGCTTAAAACCGTAGATATTGTTTTAAACATCAAATTTTACAAGTACTTTACTTATATACTAACCAACGTATTGTACTCTTATTCCTATAACGACATTATAACTCAATGATTAAACCACCTTATGCCTCGAGAGTGAAAAATTGAGAGAATCCAACCGAAATCAGAAATCCCCTCAAAAGACATGCAACACTGAAAATGGCACGCTGCCAAATTCTTGGCAATTAACTTAATTTCCTAGTTTAACATAGGGGAAAAAATTAGTGAGCTACTAGATCTTTTAAACCGTTAATGTATATTGGAAAAAGTCAAATTCTTGAAAAAGACGGTTTTTTACTATAACCTCAAAAACACAATCTTTTCTAGCTTCCAGATGCATTAAGCTCATGCCTGGGTGTTTTAAGTAGTTTCTACATGTGTCTATGTACGAAAAAGACGCCCTCTTACAAGACTACTTCGTTAGAAAAGAATGTATTCCACAAGACAACCTCAGAATATATTCATTTCTTATCATTTAATGCATCGTGTTTTATCTCAAATGATCTTTCTAATGAAAAAATAATATTCGTGACTGGAGGTAGAACAACTAAATTCAATCCCGTTACATATTATGCATGAGAGGTTGCATTTCAACCAATTGGAGGGAGTTTTATCAAGGGAATGATAATGTAGGTTCTTACTTGTCAAGTGGAGCTAGGATCACATTATTGATAGATGTATGTCTTTTTCGAGCGAGAAAGGAAAAAGGTTCACCAAACATTGCAGAATAACGTGATTCGGTCATATTCATGTACAAATATCTTAGCCAGATTTTTATGTTCTTCTGACACTAACGTTCTACTACAAAATTAGGTTTTATCATTTCATGCAAGTGACAACTAATACTTTTAAATAATAATGCTACTATTTGGAAGTGATTGTCACTTCCAAAACGGGCTATACCCCAATGTCATCGCACTTTCGCTGTTCAAGGGGGATCCAATATGGCAATATCCATGCCGTTTGACGCCTTCTTACAGAATTTGATCAACCCTAATTAATTGAAGATATAAACCCTAATATAGGTGCGTAATTGAGCGGAGGGCTATGTTATTTTCAACTTAAGTCCAAATCCATTCAGTTTAATTCAGATTCATTCATTTTGTTAGTTCAAATTTGTACTTCGCTTCAGATTCAGTTAAGTGCAGTTCCGAAATCCTCAGTTGAAAAGAACAGGCAAGTTGTGTACTCGCACATGGGGCTGCGCGTTCGGGTCGGGTATTCGGGTACCCGAGCCAACCCGATCGGGTTTGGGTAGATTGGGTAGTCAATTTCGGGTAGGTGTGGGTTCAGGTACCCGAAACATTACCCGATCGGGTATTCGGGTACCCATTAGGTAGAGTGAAAAGGTTAGGGAAATGCATTGGGTAAAATTCTCTCACAAGTTTTGGTTTGATTTTCTTTTTATTTTTAGAAAAGTTTTGTTTCGATTGGCAAATGCACATATGTCTTTTTATAAACATGGCATCAAGACTTTATTATTGGATTACAAGTTAGTATAACAAAAAAAAAATTGGAGATTTACGGGTATCGGGTACCCGAACCGAGGACAACACCCGAAACCCGAATTACCCGACCCCTGCCCAGCCCTACTCGCACACATCTAGTATCCAACCTGCCCAGCACCTGACCTGGCTCAGGAACCGAGCCTTTGTGTTGGGTATACTACTATGAAATCATCGAGTACCAGAAGTTTAATCCCGAACCCGTCCCGCACCCTACCCGCGTGAACCCGTAGTTCGTGATACACATACAATTTGGGGGAAGTAAGTATGGCGTCGGCATTGTGAAAGATTTCTAGTAATTGGCCCCCGAAAACTGATTTGGCCTAGTCCATTCTTCCGGCCCAACTTATGGACCAAAAGTTTGGTGTCCGTATCCATGGTTCATACTCAGTCCGACTAAAGGGAGATTGGCCGGTACTATGCTAGTCCAAGTTGCATAAATCGCGGCCAAACAGTGTCACTCTAACTTGAGCTGATTTATCACGGACGAGACTGCACATTGACATGATAAATGTGCATCAATGTATGCACATTTACGTTTAAGATGTGCTGCATCTGAATATGTACATTTGTGTTGCACATCTGATGAATAAATTCAAATTTCCGTTTTTGAAATAATTTTTGAGGTAGTGGTATTAATCCTGAAATTGCATCGCCACAAGGTCTCAATTTGTAGTTTTCCCCGACTAAATATCTTCAAGAATTCAACCAATAGGAAAGTTGCTCGGGCTTGTATGGACAGTGGACTGATCAGGGCCATTCCATGCACAATGCATTTTGGGTAACAACCGAGAAAAAGGGAAAATTGCAATTAGGGGTGAGTTTGGAATTTTATTTTCAAAAAGCGATCTCGTTGTACAGAAAAAAGAAAAAATTTGAACTACAATGTGCAAACTTTATTTCACATTTAGTTTTAAAATGTACATTGCGTCCGTGTTTTGAAAAAGAAAAAAAAAAGAGCCAGGTACCGGCCTGTGAGGCTGTAATCCTCCACGAGAAAATCGGGACAAGATGAACATCCACACTCAGCTCTTCCTAACACAGCAATTTTTTGAAGAAAAAAAAGAATTGGGCCAGGTACCGACTGTAATCCTCCCCGAGAAAAACGGGAACATCCAAACTCGGCTCTGCCTAATTCAACATAGAATCGTTGAACTGAAGTGAAGTTTGAACTATTTAAACTGGAGTGAGTTGAGAGCTGAATTTAAGTTTGAAAAAGAAAAACAAAATTTGGTCCATAGGCGTCCCAAGCCAGAAGTTTGGCGTTTTAAATTATCAAACTTTTGCCGACTTTCACTGTGGATATGATACATTTTACATGTGAGATATAGAATCTGTTGCAAGTCCTACATTAACATCAAGAACGTACCATCTTAAATGCGTCCACTTTATTACTTGATGATCAACAAAAATTTACACAAAGAAAACTTGGCCAACATTTAAAAGGCTCTCATGAGGCACATTGAAAATCACACTATTTTCCCTGCAAATCTTTCTAAGAAATGCATATATATAATCGATTGCTATCTTCTTGTAGATCCTTGATTCCCTCCTTGCTCTAACTACAGTGTTTCCCATGATGTGAACCACACCAGCATCTCTGCAACTGCTCAAGAACTCCAGCTCATCCACCTCTGTATGGCTGCTATCTTGTCCTGACGAGGTCGTCATGTTGTTCATTTGAGCTGGCATGATCGAGTCCCCAGATGAAACCGTGTAGTCAATGGTGGAAGTATTAGTGAGACCGTTGTTATCTTTCAACAGAAAGTCTCTGGATCGTTGCGTCTGTTGTCCATACAAACTGTACTCATCAGAATCTGAACATCCTTCCATCATTGACTCCAGCCGTACGAATGTGAAGAGATTCTCGAAAAGCTTCTTCTCAAACTCGTCGTCCTTCTTGTGGAGGTCTTTGTAACCATATCTTGCAACGCAGCGAAACATATGGAAGTTTTTGGGCCCAATTCGTTTCACTAGAAACCTCTCTTCTTCTGGAACTGTGTAAACTGGGAGGTACTTCACACAGACGAATACCACCACCGAGTGGATAGCCGGAAGGTTGGTGATGAAGTGTGAGAAAATGTGGGGTACTCCACTGGCTAGCTCTGTGTACACGAGTCCCACACCTGGGACACGGACCAGCCCAAGACTGGGCCCGAGCCCGAGTATCCAAGCCATGGACACCTTGCTGTGCATCTCGAACTGGTAACGTTTGACTGTACCATAGTGCCAAACATACATGATGACAAGAAATGCGGCAGCAATTACAAGTGGTACCCAACCACCCTGATCGACTTTGAAGAGAACAGCAGAAAAGTATGTACATTCCACTGCCAAGGAGAAGAAAGTGAATAGTAGTACGAGAAGCCAGTGGCAGTGCCAAACTAGTAACATGATGAGCGTCATGAGAAGAGTTGTAACAAGCATGACTATAACAACTGCGGTACCTGTTTAACACACATTACCAAATTTTCATGAGAATAATACAACAGAAGCTGCTGAATATCAATAGGAAAACAAATGAAACAGAGCAACAGAATAATCCAATCAGAGCAACAAAGACCGGAAGCTACATAATTAAACTTAATACTCCTGTTTTTTCAATTGATGTTTTGGTCTTTTGGATAATTTGGTCTATATATGTCAGAAGGCTAAAACAACCAAAAAAAAGTTGCCCTAATTTGCATCAGAATTTCCAAAACATCGATCATAAACAAAAGGGAGAATAGTAAAAAGTTATTACAAGGGAACTCCATATATATTTTTTTCAAATTGGATAGTTCCTCTGGCTTAAATAACCTTTATGATCAAGTAATGGAATTTCACTTGTATGACGCATAAGTTTGTTTGTCGAAAAATACCCATAAAGACGCATACCAAGAGAAAGTGGACAAGTTGTTACTACTGGTGTAACCAGCAGGGTTATGTAAAAGGGGAGAGAACAAAAACTGACCATAGGCATTCCCAATCTGGCTTTGATTTCTGAATCCGGCAGTTACAGCAATACAAAGAACCATTAGGATCCAATTAATGTCAGGAATGTATATCTGCCCAAGGAACTTCCTTGATGTATGTACGACTTTGACTCTTGGAAAGCAGCCCAGGGCAAGGGCTTGCTTTATGATCGAAAATGTAGCAGATATTGTTGCCTGACTAGCAACAATGGCAGCTAAAGTTGCAACAATAAATACTGGCCAGTAGATTTTTTCTGCAGATTGACAGTAAAATTGATGAGTTGACTCGAATGAATATTCACAGATTATAAAAATAACTACATTTGGCAGTTGCATGTCACATTTCTGGAGAATCATGTACGATGTCACACTTAATATAAATGAGTTTCTTTATGGAGATTTTACGTAGCTAATACAAGACTGAAGCACACCTGGGATTGATCGATAAAATGCATCAACCACGTGCTCTTTATTTTCCATAAGATAAGCTGCTTGTCCAGAGTAGGCTAGAAGAAGGCAAGGAAACACAACTGCTGTAAATGCAAGCTGAATAGCAGCTACTGGAAAATGGGCAAGATCAGCAAAAAGTGCTTCAGTTCCTGAAATAAATGTAATGAACAATTAGAATGAGATCTTGCATATGAATTTCAAGTATGGCAAAGCGTGGCAGACTTCCATAATGCATGAAAAGGATATCAAACCTGTGATACTGAGCATAATTCCTCCGAGCGATGTCCATTTCTTTTTTCCTCCTTTCCTAAAATAACGATATATGTACACCGGCGAGAAGGCTTTTAAAACGGAGCTGTTATATTTATATATGTTGAAGATACCAATGCCTCCAATCATAAGAAACCACAGGAGTACAATTGGTGCAAATAGCCACCCCACTTTATCTGTTCCGTAGTGTTGCATACTGAACAGACCAACTAATATGAATACAGCCAACAGTACAACCACATCTGCATAAGAAAGCACAAGGTCAATACTCAACCAAACAATAAGAGAATATGACAACAGTTATGCATAATCAGTAGTTTTTGACAATCAGTAATACCATTGCTCATCTTGGGATGGTCCACCTTAATCCCTCCAGATGCTGAGAGCACTGTAACATGTGCACTTCAATTTAGTCTTTGAACAAGAAAAAACTATACGCGATTATGACATATACAAAACTGACAAAACAGTGTGCACTATATATATACTATATAGAAAGTATTGCCCGCAACAATGCTTTAGAGATGTCTTTTTTACTTCTCTGTGATTCGTATAAGGTTCAAAACATCTAGAGTGGAAACCAAATACAGTTTGAACTTTGAATACTATTAAAGGTTCATATGAGAGATTCAGAGTGATGTCTAAGTTCTAACTGTGTAGAAAAAATTCCGCGATCCGTCAATAAATTTCCACGATTACAAACTAATCATGTCATGCTCTGGGGTTAAACAGGAATTCCTCCTTTCTTGCATTTTCTTGTTCTAATTGAGCCAATGGAGGAACTAACTATGTCATTTATTAGCTAATAATAACTGTAATTGAACTTCTTAAGTTATATGGACAAATCCCTCTATATGTGTGATGCCAGAGTACGGGTATAATTCACAGCACCAGAAAATGCAACTTATTAACACACTCATGTGTAGGCAAGTAATGGGTGTCAAGTTGAATTGCATTACAAGCACAGTGGTCACTTGTAAAAGTGAAAATGAAGAACAAAATGTCAACAAATGAAATAACCAGTTACCAGATATAGCAGGAGTCAGAATTCCATCACCAATTACCATGCATGTCCCAACAAGGACTAGCATAAGAAGTGCGGTCTTTCTGACGGCATATGCCTCTAGCCATTTTTTTGTTTTAGCAGCAAACGAATTCTCATGGAAAGTGGCACGACTATAAGTTGTCAGCTCCTCATCAGTGCGGTGCTGATTCGGAATTGTATTAACTTTAGCATGCCGACAAAGCAACGAATAAAGAGCAAAAGTTCCCCCTGAACATTAACAATTACGGCATGATTAAATTTCAATGACCATAAAACCAGAGTAAAGATGCATGTCAAGAAATCAACGTACCCTGACCACTGTCGTTCGCTTTACACACAATGAAGACGTACTTGAGGAGAGGTATAAGGGTAAGGGAGTAGATGATTAGCGAAAGGGCACCAATAATGTCCTCGGTGTCGTCTATCTCATGAGGAAAGGTATTATAGAAAACATACAAGGGAGACGTTCCTAAATCTCCATACACAACTCCCAAACTCTGGAAAGCAAGCCTTAAGAGCAAAATTGCCGAGAACTTCTGTGTTAAACAAGACAAGTGTTAAGTACTTACACCCATTGCCAACAACAAGCAACCGTGCCAACACCCATCAACATGCAGGGTAAAGTAGCTAACCACACGAAAAGAAAAATCAATCTGGCTTCTACCAAAACTTACTACTTCATCAGTGCACACACAGTGTACAAGATCAATATTTTCTCGATGCCAATCTTATTCATGAAAGGATAACGCCGAGCAAGTTTCCGTAATCATAATCTTGTAAAGGAGGCAGCATCAATACAACTATACAAGTCTAGTAGAGACCAGGCAATCTATTAAGTCACCCAATATATATAACGGTATATTGTGCCAAATGAAGTAGAATATGCTGGTTACAGGAATGAATTAAATTCATCGATATAGATTGAGTAATGACAAAGAGAAGAGGAAAATTAAGTGAAACAAGATATCAGACATGGGCTATCAAGATCCATCAAATCAAACCAGATAAAGAAAACTGTTACGTTTTGAGGATTCACAAAAGAGAGAAAAGGAAAGACTCCTTTTTTGCTTTAATACCTTTTCTCTATACATGTTTTTGAGCCTCCCAGCTTCCTCATCCATAGGCTGATCGAGCTTCTGCTCCAAAACCCACATACTTCCCTTCCCCTCATTTCCTTCTTCATCTGATGATGTTGCCATCTCAATTCACTCACTCTCTTCAAATCAAGAAAGAAATTACAAAATTCAATTCACCCAAATCCCAAACTGAACTCACTCAAAACCCACAAGTCACACATACGACTTTGATGGAAAAGAATCAACAGCAAATCGAAAAGAAGAGAAGTTGAGCAACCTAACTAAGTTGGGGAATGACGACAGCAACATATGACAGTAGTAATAAAATAAGCCAAGAAGAAGATGAAATTGTTTTTGTAAACCAAAAATAGTAGTAGCTGGCAATGGAATCCAAGCCGTGGGGTCAACCCAACCCAATATCAACCACAGAGCCCTCCTATCAATGAAGGACCAAAATCACATAATAAGAGCAAAACCTCAACACCAAATAAACATGGCCGTATAATAACCTTAAAAAGATGGATGCTTTAATGCTCCTCTCTGACTCCAACAAAGTATAAACTAATTGGGTTCAGGTAAAAGTTCAAAGTAAAAAGTGAAAATGCAAACTGAGGTTTATCTTAAGCGAGCTAAAGATCAAAATTCAAAACCCAGCTCCCTGAATCATCATCTACAAGTTTTCAACAAGAAGTAGTGACGTATCGTTTCAGTCTACGCGGTTAGATATTTTTTCAGGTGGTTTATGGAAATCACCTTTTTATCCTTTTTCTGCTGAGAATAGTTGTGGAGTGATGAACATGAATAATGATAATTGATATAATCCCTTCTCTTCTCTTTTCTTTTCTTTTCTTTTCTTTTCTGCTAGGTTGAAACAGAGGACTGAGGAAGAGGAGGAAAAAGGGAGGTTGATTTTGTCTTGGAGAATTGGGTATGATGTTTATCTTGCATTTTCTGTCGCTATTGGTGTAACAGTGACGTGATATACAGAGACAGAAACAGAGAATGCGTCTTGAGTCGAGCTACATGTTATCACAATATAATCAATTTTTTACTTCTCTTCCCCATTCAGAGTGACACGTATTATTTGATTTTTAACATACTTGATACTACTGTAATATTCTTCATTTCACGTCGGTTAAGATTAATAGAAATTTGGGATGAAGGTTATATAAATACTAAATAATAATTCGCACTTTTAATGACATGAAATTATTCCAAAATCAAGTGTTACGGACTCCGTTTCAAAGCGGACAATTTCTTACCAGAAACACGTGTGGTCCGTGTCATGCGTAACCTCTCTAAAAAATGATCAGGTTCGTTCGATTACGTCATGCATAAGCATGGCGTTCAATAATTTTAACTAATAATTGATCAAATGCACTCTCAGTTTCAATAGAAAAGAAATAATCATTCCTTTCGAGAAAATAATCACCCCATTAATAAGGCTCCGTTCAATTCAACTGAATATCTATTACATGAACTGAACTAAATTCACGTATAAAATTGGACTACGTGAATCTAAACTAAACAGTATAGATTTGAACTAAATTAAACTGGACACATGAAATTAAGATAATTTGAACAAAGTTTTTAAGTATCCTAGTGTTAAATTTATTTATAAGAGAACATTAAATAGAACTACCATCTTATGGTGCTCTCTTTTCTTATAACTTCACATTCAGGTTAATCTAAGTTAATTTAGTATAAGTTTGTTTAATTGAAATCTATACTTCAATAAGTTCAATCCAGTGTAATTCATTTTAGTTTAAGAAAAACAATAAAGGAACCGTAGAATGTAAGAAGTACTTCATAATAATGCATGAAATGACACCTGCTACCCTTCAAGTGTGTATGGAAAAAAATACTATTAATAACATCGGGTTCGCACAGTCATTACTTTCTACAGGTGTGCACTGGGTAAATCTCATGGTATCATGCAATTAATAGCTTAAGAATAGCCTCCAAAGTCCAAACCACATTAGCCAAGTTTTTTTTAATAAATGGAGCTATATATAAAAAGAGTGCAAAAGAGTACAGATACAAAGCAGCAAAAGATAAAACACTAAGGAAGTGAAATAGCAGGACTCATCCTAACCATAGACCCGTGAGAGGACACAGGTGCAGCCGCAGGCCTCGTTAAAACCAATACTAGAAAGTAGAAAACCCAATGGAAAAAACCTAAATATTGGGAAAGAGTACCCAAGAGTTAGTGCCGCGTGATACGGTAATAATACCATACATATCGCGATGAACATGTGGGGTGATATAATCAGGACAAGATGGCACGAAACCATTCCAATCAGAAGCAGCTAGATCATCCGCATCGGCATTTCCTTCACGATATATGTACGAAATCTTGAACTCAATATCCTCAAGCTGAGCAAAAGTATTCAGCCAACGGTTGTGAAATTTCCATGCAACGATGCGGGAGCGTGAATGAAGAAGTGTTGCAACGTAACTAGAATCAGTCTCAAGCCAAAGACGGTTCCAACCACGATCATGGGCTATCTCAATACCAATCATAGTGGTTGTAAGTTCGGCTTCAAAGGCATGCACGGTTCCCAGCTTATGTGCAAAACAACCCCTAACAAAACCTCTATACGTGCGAAAGATACATGCAGCCACAGCAGGGCCAGGCCCACCTAGAGTGCTACCATCGATGTTACACTTTGTCCATCCCGGTTCGGGAGGATTCCAGACAACTTTATAGCTTGAACACATTAGCCAAGTTAACCTGCACAATATAATCACAAATTGGTCTTCTGTGAAATTCGAACATGTGATTAAGAGGAAATGTCATATCTCAGTACTTGAAAGTAAAATTGGGAACTTATTGTTAGACGGATAAGGTAACCTTCCGAATAGTTAAAAAGATATTGAGACAAATAGAATACACAAAATTCTGTGTTAGATTATATATATCTAGACACACTATATATTATGAATCAAAATAAACAAGCCAATATCAACTTAGGCCATATGCTTGCCTTTAGATTTTTCATCATGTAAGGTTTTTAAAGATGCAAAACTCAGTTGCTTTCGCTATTGAGACTTTGGGGGGTGCTCCGACCATTTTCATTTTTCAGTGGTCTGGTCGGTTTTGATTGTTGGTTAAAGTAATCTTTAACAATTAATAAAATTTTGTCGCTTCGAAAAAAAATAAAAATGAAATGATTTATAATATAAAATGTGTATAATCATAAACAGACATTCACCTTTAAGGTAAAGTGAAACATTATCAGTCATCTCTTCCGTGGATTTTTTTTCAAAAAAAATAAAAATTCATACCCACAGAATTGAAGAATATATAGAGAATATGTTGATTGTTGAATATTTTTGGTTTTGTCGACGTAGACAACATGTAATTGGAAGTGAGATGTTTAAACTAATATTACGAATGTTGACTTTGTGAGTTACGTATTCAACTTTATTTTTGGTGAGTTGGAATCTTGTGACAATGGAAATCAAATAAATAGATACATTTAATTTACTTAATTTGAACCATTTACGATGTTCACAAAAGGAATATAATTATTAATCAAGTCAAGTATTTAGTACCTAACGAAACCAGATGACACTAGGCAATAGCTGGGAAGATAAGAGATAAGGGTATGTTATTTTCAATTTAAGTTCAGATTCATTTAGTTCAGTTTAAATTCATACAAATTTAGTTAGTTCAAATTTGTACTCCACTTCAAATCCATTAAATTCAGTTTAGTTCAGTTCCGAAATTCTCAGCTGAAAAGAACAGAGCTTAAATCAAAGTATTATTTACCGGTAACTTGCCAACTTGTACTCCAGTCCCGACTTCCCTTCAAATATAACATGCGAAGAAGTACTTAAAGTTAAACATGTATATATCACTCAATTACTCTTATAACTCTAATTACTATTAAATTTTGAGTAATTTTTTCTCCTTAAAACTATTACATATTTTTGAATTTCCCTATGTTGGCGTAAGCTTGAAGATACTTAGGAGATATCTAAATATACATATTTTAGGAGTTATCTAAATATGGGAAAATATTTAGGAGAGATCTAAGTATACATATTTTAGGAGTTATCTAGAATATGGGAGTCTACTTGAGCAATTAGGAATAGGAAATTGGTATGCAATTAGGAATAGGACTTAGAATCCAATTGGGATTAGGAGTTAATTGTTGTCCTATAAATAGAGGAGGATGTATCAATTTGTGATACCACTCAGAGAAATTGAGAGCTTAAGTTTTGAGAGATTTTCTTAAGCAATAGAGTTATTCTTTAATCTTGATTTGTCAGTAGTCGATACCATATGTGATACAAGACTCCAATCAGTAGAAATCCTTCAGCGATCCAACACCATTTGTAATTTCTTTACTTGGATTTCACTGTTTTCAGCTACTATTTATCATACACCTAAATCTACTACACTTCACGGGAATCGAACTCTTGACCTCCTAAACCTCCTCCCTACACCCGGACCACTTTTATAACCCCTGGAAAAAATGACCATCTAACATGAACAAGTCCAACTATTTTGGGAAAATGACTTGTAGAGGCCTGGCCTTTTGAGATTTTCTTCCACAAAAACTCCCTTTGTTTTAATAGCAATACTCCGTTCAGTTTATAAATTTAGTTGAGGTTTACGTAATTAAAATGTATAATTATAGTAAATTAAGTTAAATTCAAATTAATTACGTTCAGTAATTCAGTTCAAACATTTTAAGGCGAATTAATATAAGGATTGGAAAAGATCATTTTATTTAACTAAGTAAAAACGTGTTATTAAAGATTTTTTTTTAAACGACAAATTTAACTACAATCATCTACTACTCCAACATTCTTATCACTCCTAAAGATTCAATTACTAATACACTATAACCATAACAAACACCGATACAACAAATACAAAATGATACAAAAATGATAGCGCTGATCAGTTTCGTATAATTTCTTTATAAATTTGTATTATTGTTTGTAAAGTGTATTATAATTAATTGGATGTGTACGTACACATATTTTTATTAGATCAATTCTGGTGAAAAATGTGACACTGATACATCAACTATTACACTAAACTAAACACCACACTACATAATACTCGGTTACACTAAAAAAAACACTGATGTACTATTTGTATTTTAACACTAATACATCCCGTTTTTCACCGTGTTTTATAATTTTGTAATAAGTCTCACCCAAAGATCACCATGCATTGCTGAAT
>JAYMSL010002254.1:0-14740 GCA_036897195.1 Plantago coronopus
TGGTCATTCAATCTAAGCCGTTAGATTGTAAATCTAGTGGTTTAAAATAAGTGACTGAAGTTAGTCAGGGCGACACCTTGACTGACGATAGAAAATCCCTACTTACTTTGTATACATACATACTTTTACCTTTGTGAGTGTGTTGTTAGCTAGTGGTGCAGGGTTTGGTTGGTAAAACCTTTTGAGTCTAGGTGGTGCACTCATTTGGAGTTGGAGTTGAAACCGGAATAAAGGCATACCTGAGCCGAATACGTTTTTTTTTTTTTTTTGGAAGCAGCTAAATATATATATTAATAATAATAGTCGTCACAATACAAGTGCATAAAACGTGCACTAGTACACAACCACAACTACCAACAAGTGACCCAATAGAGAATTGGGACCACTAACAACACACTAACAACACCGATGCCTTTTTAAAAAACCTTGGTAAGTAAAACCCAATGGGAAAAACCCCACCAAGGAAAAAGAGTACACCCGGAAACAATCAATCTTGAAAGCACAACAACGGTGCCCTTGCCCATTCATCTGTCGAAACATGCTCATTGATCCAGCCTTTACTTCTAAACCACATCCACAGGAGGAACTGAATTCGAGATAAACTATCACCCACTACAAATTAGGCTGTGGAATGAAACATAGTGCTATTACGTTGCACCCAGATGTGCCATAACACAGCCTGAATCACCGAAATTCTCATAGCCTTTCCATGCTTAAACTGTTGCAGTTGGTTAGAAGCCAATAACTCCTGGATGCTATTATAATTCCCCACGTCCATTGTAACCAAGTACAAACCAAAGTCCACACTTCAACCACTTTGGGGCAGGAAATAAAAACATGACCAGCTGTTTCAATTTGATCACGGCAAAAAGCGCAACTCCATTGCACTTCTGGATGAAGAACGCCTCGTTGAAGAAGATTATCTTGAGTCGGAAGTCTGTCCCATAGCAGACGCCACACATGGATTTTAACCTTCAGGAGCACAAGAAGACCAAACCAAACCTGGCCAATCGATATCCTGTATATAAGGATTAACATCCTCCAGCCGAATACGTTATTGGAGTACTGTTACCTTACACAAATGAATAGTCATAAAAAGATGTTTAAAAGTACACAGCAACTAGGAAGCTAGCAGCGGTGATATTGACTAGCAGGTAAGCTGCTATATATGTCCATCTGCGTTCAACTCAATGTTCTGATAGTGTGCCAAACAGTTGCAAGAACGTCTAACAAAATTAAAATTAGCGGACTCAAAAACGCAAATAGATCCTTGTTCCACATTGTTCCTCTCCCCTCTCTCATGAGATTCTGTATTTGTGTGAAAAAAATAAAATAATATTCCCTCCGTCCAGTTAATAGTTTCCCACTTTCATTTTTAGTAGTCCATTATAAAGCTTCTCATTTCCTTTTTTGAACATGTGGTCCCCAATCTTTTTCCACCCATTTAATTATAACACACCAAAAAGTACTCCCACTACCTCAAATTCTAATATAATACTCCAAAATTAATAAATCTTTATTTTGTTGACCAAAACACAAGTGAGAAGCTTGTGCTTGAACGGAGGGAGTAGAAGATGAGTTCCGTATGAGAATTAGCTGGGAAATTGATAATACCATTGAAAATTAGTTCCATCAAATTTATCAATGGAGGTTGGTGAGGCAACAGAGGGAGGGAAGACGTTTTAGCGTCAATACTGGGTTCGGGATTGACCTAATTTTTAGGTTTATGTGGTAAATGGGTTAAGGTTATAATTGTTTGAGAATTAATGAAAAGTGTTTGCCCTTCTTGGCTTGTTGATGCTATCCAACAAGACCAAGTAAGGACTTATGTTAGAACTATTAAGGTAGATGCTCGTAGTGGTAATCGTAGATTGGGTAGTCAATGGCAAGACCTTGTTGGAAACGAAGGATTGGTTTCTCCTTGTAATGAACCTGTTTGAGTGAATAAAAAACGTTTCCTGTTCAAAAAAAAAAAATGAAAAGTGTTAAATAAGTTGATCAACTCATTTTAATTTTTTTTGGGTCTTAATGTAATTAATTGACTAATGTGGATTAATATGCTGGAGTTTTAAGAGTGGGTCTGGACGTTAATTTCTTTTTTTTTAAGTTATTAGTATTATTGGCACACGAATACTCGCGTTCTTAAGTATGATAGTAATCACAATAGTCAATTACAGTGGCGAAACTACATAGTAGCAAGGGGTAGCAAGTGCTGCCCCTCGATTCTTGACATGAAATTACTACTATACCCTCCTCAACGTTTTTATATCTATAAACGTTGTGCTCTTGCTTGTATAATATCTTATTCCAGCTCAAGTGGTTAACGTCTCACGCTTCAAGTTTTACCGCATGAGTTCGAACCCAGTTGTGGTCAAATTATTTCATCTTTTTACTTCAATTTCCTTTATCATTTTATTATTCTCAATGGTCTACCTGTTTTTAGTTATTTGACTAATAAATTAGTTTATTAATTATTATTTTCCTTACTCAAATTATTCATGGAATTCAGTCTTCTAAAATGATAAAGGAAATTGAAAATATAATTTTACTTTTCTCATCTCAAAGATGAAAACAATTTATTCATACATTTTTATTTTCTTTCTCAAACATATGTTTTATATTCATTCTCTTTTCCATTTCAATTACGTCCTTATAAAATTTAATAATTTCTTTTAAGGTGTATAGCTAGGAATTATTGTATAAAGATATTATTCTCTACAAATAGGTGGTCTCTCCAAATTTTTTCTCATGTGGGATAGTACGTACTAGAGAGACAAAAACAAACTTTTTAGCTAAATTTTCGTACTTAATTAATTTAATTTTGGATATCATTTTACTTTAAGCATTTTGTGCTACCCCGACCAAAATTCCTGGCTCCGTCCCCGGTCAATTAGCCAAAAAAAGATAATCAACTTTATTGGATCATACACACACACACGATTGCATGGTGTATTACATCGTACAGAAGTTGGATACATACAAAGAGTAAAAACAACAAAAGTACAGAAACTGAAAGCATACAAACTCAGATGTGCATGGTCATAACAGTGCGATCCGGCTCGCCATTATTCGAAAATTAAGACACAGAGATTCTTGTGCAAGTACTGGGTGACGAGCATGTACTCAATTTATGGTATCCCGTACGAAACCTTCGAGATACTGACCAATGCGTTACCATTTGCTAAAACCCCAGCCTGAATCCTGTATCCGAAAACTTCGACCTGAGTTGTAGATGCAGCCATGTCCAATCTAGTTTCAACCACGTTCCAGTCAACAGGACCTATTGGTCCAATTTCTGCATAAACCTGCGCAATTTATTCGAAAGGGAAAAAAAATCAATCTAACTATGTAATTGAGGAACAGAGCAGGATTTCACATTGTAGGCATGTCACATTGTATAAACAAAATCTACAGTGAAATCACAACTTGCTTGGTTATACGATTCCCCAAAAACCATTAAGAAAAACATTGTGCAAACACGATAAGGATTCAATAATAATTTTGTATAAATGTGAATACCTTGCGGGCTGGGCTATTAATAGCGATGATAAATTTAACTGTAGTAGGGAGTTCGTCCTGAGCAGACAAGTACACTCTTGCGTACTTGGCCCCTACAGGCAGAGTGCCAGTGTGCCTATCAAGAGAACCATAGTTCGGAGGAAGTGGGACTGAAGCAGTCCCCTGAGTGTCGGACCAAAAATACTGTTCGCCACTGTATAGGTATATCTCGGTTGTATTCCTGGTGGACGAGCGCATTTCAAATGCTTCATCTGGAGAGTTCTCCTTCGTCTCCGTTTCTAGCTTTTGCAAAGTAGCAAGTTGTTCTTCAGTAAGTTCAACTGCTGTTCCAATTGGTCCATAGTTAGATTCTGCCATTTTCTTCTGCTTTGTTTTGCCTGTTACACAAAAGGAAAAAATAAGATGATATGGTTGGTTATTTTATAACTGCATAATAGTACTACTGGAAACAGAAAACTTAAAGAACATTTCTATAAGCAGAAAACTCAAAGAACATTTCTATAAACAGAAAACTAACAAAGAACATTTCTATGAACAGAAAGAAGAAAGAAAATGATTACTCACAAGATTAGTGAAAAGATGATCAAGAGATTGAGCTGTGAAGTGATGAAAGACCTGATCGAAAACATCTCTATTTATACACAAATTTTAACAATTTTTCCTAATTGTTTAACTAGCTATAAAACCACATGTTTAAATCTTGAGATATTTGTATAATGTATTTGTTTTAATATTGCTAATCAGTAGATCTATCAGATTTTTGGTTCTTCCAAGAAATTGCAAGAACATGGGGTGTCTGGGATTTCCCCTTCCTTCTCCGTCTTAAACTCCTCTCAATGTTGTAATATTCAATCCACATATGTAGGCCAGTTGTTGCATCCTGGATTTAGCTCACTATGGGTTGGGACAGAGGAGACAGGGGAGGGGTGGTGGGATGGGACGACTGTCATGAAGAGCCAAAAATAAACGTACTAGGTTTATTCTTGGAAAACTTGCAAAAACGCGCACTATGATTCATCCAAGTTGCAAAAACAATACCAACTCCAAACTACAAACTGATTGTATTGAATCAAAATAAGGATCACCTCACCTTCGACCCTGTTTAAATATCATCGACATTTCCGTCCAGCACCCCTTCTATGAAAAAATTGATCTTGGAACTAAACACCTTAGTCCGTGGTAATCATCTCCATGCTCAACATTGATTCATACAGAACCCACAGAATCTGACAAACATAAATCGAAATAGAATCAACTCATAAACACTCTAAAAAAAAAAGGGGAAGCAACTAAATAATAAGAATAGAACAACGAGAAATATATGAAGAAAAAGAAACGAAACTTTATGTCCACTGCCATCTTTTTACAGCCAAAAAAATCTCTTTCACATTTCATCGAACACATTATTTGATGTCTCTACTTATCAAAACTCTGCCCTATACATTGCATCAAAACACAAACATATATAGAGCAGAAAATGAATTAAAGTTTTAGAACAACAACTAACATCCTATATATTCCTTTAGTCGAAATGCATTATCAATTGAGCTGCACGTAGGAAAAAAAAAGACTGCAAATGCTCATGATAAACTATAAGGATATTGAAATTCAATTAATTTCTAGGTAGGAAACCCTATGTGTATTAGCAAATACAAACGTGGAAAGAATAGAATTCTTCAATTTTACGTTTCCAAACAAAGCAAAAACACCAAATTGACTTGAAGGAGACGAGGATGAAACAGAAATAATTAAGTTTTGAAAAAACACAATCTGAATATTAAGGTCCATTACATTTAGAGCCCTTCATCTTTGCTTCAATTACAGATAGGTCCATATTAGTCATTCAATTACACCGGTACTCCTACTAGCCAATTTAATTACTTTCAGGTCCACGAATTTGCCTTTTGGTGAGTTAAAACTCAAATAATTCGTTTCAAATTTTGGATTCACCCGTTTGCCAAACAACTTGTTTCGCCTCTTAGTTGTTGGGCCATTTAGTGTGGCCCATTAACAAGCCCAAGTTCACCCCAAGTCCAAGTCCACTTGTTAAACCTAGCCTTTGCTTAGGTAGTCTCCTGGAGATTCAAGTTGGCACCCTTAAGCTTTGTGTCTACTTCCACTTCTTTTCTTTTTCCATCTTTGTGCTTAAGAGAAAACGAGAGTGAAGCCATGTGAGAAACCTTTAATGCCTTTCTCCTACTTACTTCAGATTTTCTATCGTCAGTCAAGGTGTCGCCCTGACTAACTTCAGTCAGACTGTTGCCAACTTCAGTGAGGCTGTCGATGTATCACACATGGTGTTGCTCTCTGTTGCTCTAACTTGCTACTTGTTGCATATATGGTAATACAAAATTTAATTAATTTTTTCAATAAGAAATTAAATATTTTTAAATAAAACTATATTGACAAGGTTAATAAAGAAGTAGGAATGCTATATAATTAGGGAATTCTAATCAACATGTTTAATATGTTTTTTAAAATAATTATAATTATATAATTTTACATAAGAAATTTTATTCTTATTTATAATAAAAAAAAATTAAATATTTAATTTAAAGCGACATGGAGCGACAACAACAACACCCATAGCGACACTTAGTGCAACAAGTAGCTGGTCATTTAATCTAAGCCGTTAGATTGTAAATCTAGTGGTTTAAAATAAGTGACTGAAGTTAGTCAGGGCGACACCTTGACTGACGATAGAAAATCCCTTGTAACTTTCCCTATGTACACTCTTTCGGCTTAATATATTAATCAGTTTTCCCTTAAAAAAAAAAAAAGAAAATACAGGTTCATTTCAACTGTGGCAATAATTTCAGAAGCGTTCATTTTTGGAAGGTATGAAAACTGGGGAGTACTTAATGTGCTACACCTAACAGCCAGTAAGGGAGGACAAAACAGTAGGGCACCAAATTTATTCTTCTCCATAGATTTTATGCAAATTCATGATGAATTCCATGCAACACTGTCCCCAGAAAAGTCGGTGTTTAAGGACACTCTCAACAACCATGTACTTCATATTAAACCCTTCTCATCATTTTGTTTCATCCTTGCATTCTCCAAATTTCCGTATGTTTCGAAAATGCTAGGTCTCGAAATGTATCAAACTCAACGCAAACGTAATAGATCTACATGTATAACTTCACTACCACTGTTGTATTCAACAGAGAAGCCTACTACTACCGCCACCAATAGTACATTTTCGACAACAAAGTCTACGTATCATAATGGCAAATTATATTGTGTTATCGCGAGTTGTGATAGCTTATAAGTTGTTTGTTGTTCATGAAAAAACTTGGTATAATACTACTCTGTAGTCTGTTCAAATTCTTGCGGTAGCTTATTCAATGTAGAGGCCCAGAGAACATGCAAAACAAGCCTTTAAGATACATTCCCATTAAAGATTCAAGAATTCGTCACAGGTGTAACAATAATTGCACTCCCTTGCTCTGAAAATATCTGTATCTAATGGGTTATTGTTCAGTGGCAGTTTGTTTGCTGATTCTCGGCATAGTTAACTTAGCAGTTTTCTAAAGTCCAAATCCAACTATACCTAAGAAAAGAACCATATTTACCGTCAATGGTAGTTTCAGAAACTTGTAGTTCTAACTTTTTTTTTACTTTGCTGGCGTGGCTAATTGCCTATCACCTGCTATCTGTTTATTTGATTTTCTAAGGGAATATATCATGTATCAAATGATGAGGGAAAATACAAACTAACAAGACATCCTTGAATAGGGAAAGAAAAGACTTTATAAAGGATGGCTAACCTTAAAAGGAACATCCCTTTCTCATATCACACGTTATCTAGCTAGTAACATTATCTTATGATCCTGTCTATTAAAGCTGTAAAGCAAGCTGCTTTTAAGCATAAATCCCTCTCAAACTTCTAAACTAAGCTCACGCCTAATATGCTTTTCTTCAGGCACCACCTCAGTTGTTTCAACAGATTATGAAAATGAGGTCGCCCAACTATTGTATGTTGTATCAACTACATCAACCAAACATAATAATATATGATTTATCTACAAGACGGGTACTTACGAGTTCTTTTCCTTAACATTCAGTAAGCATCTCACAGGAAATCTTTTAGAGTGTTCTACTCCCGGCAGCATGTCTAATATTAAAACTTAAAAGCCCTGCCTTGGGGAGAAAACGTATCAGATACACAGTAATGTAGTAGAATTATTTGCTTCTAAGCTGATTGAATATTATTAACGCAGTCATTCATGGAATGTGGATATTCAGCCTCCACATTCAGCTGAAATTTGATATACAGATCCGGTGAAACTTTAAGGGGCATCACATAAAGGATAGAAGCTTCATATACCTACAATATTCACAGATAGCATAGATAGTAATAGACCAAAATGCCAAGTTGCACAAGTCTTTGCAGCACAATGCCGATGCAATTCCATCTGTGCTCTTAAAGCATGTACTGGGGTCCAAACATAAGTAGAACCCGTAGTTTCAAACGCATAATCTTCAGGCTGATCATGCAGTTGCAGGCTTGCAGCTGAAACTCTTAAAAACTTGGCAGGGCACTCAATTGTAGTATGTGCTCAAGGACTCTGCATCGTTCTTGCTCAATACTCAGTAGACCAAAATCGGGACATCACCTGAAAGATTCATTTGGGAAAATGTCAAATTAGAACTACCATATTTATGAAGAAATAAAAAAGCAAAGGAATATCCATGCATGATCAACATATCCTAACAACTTCATTTGAGAAAAAAAAACATGTTAAACAGTTGGAAGTGATCATGATTGGCACTTGGCAGTACCACTTCAAACTATCTCAACTAAGTAACTATGGCAGAAGTGCATCCACAAATTATACTTATAGGGGTCAGATATACACCTCTTCTCACCAAGTAGAATAAACTGATACCAAGAAACATGATGTTGAGCATACAAAACTAGCTAAGAAAGTTGTTCGATACTGAGTTATAAAACATGGATAGGTGGCATAAGCTCAGGATAAGTTTCCCGGGATTGATGTTCAAGATTGTCATGAAAAAGATAACTAGTACTACCTGATAAGACATACAATTACACAAAGACAAATGTTATCCTTTTCTAGAACTAGAAGGCGACATTTCTTGAAAAATTAATGAGACTGTAGAAATACAAAACGATCATGAATTATCACAACAAATGCTGACTCAGGACATGTCTGAACTGCAAAGATGAAGTATTCATCAACCATGTTCACAGATGATCTCAGGTAAAATACACAAATAGTGAAGATCAATAACCAAGCTCCCAAACAGAGATTAACAGGCTAGCAAAGATCTTAACAGTAAGGAGAAACAAAATGTATCATATAGAGATCATCTATAGCCAATATACAAAAATAGTATTGTGAAAACAAGATTCTTTATAACTAGTCTAACTGCAGTGCTTAAGCAAGTTCCAAGGATAGGCAAATAATCACCTCGCAACCACTAAAACGAGTTCATCTCCAGACAATAGGTCCTCCGCTTAACCAACATCCTTGCAGCACTTCTATACGGCTCCTCAAACGCTGAATCAACCCAATTCCCTTCCCCCATGACATCCTTCTTCGCCCCCTCACTCGGCCTAATTGCCACCAATGTAGCCCCTTTCAACACCATCCCATTCCCCAACTCCAACATTGGAGCATACCACAATCTCATATTTAGTGCAGGAACAAGCGTCCTTTTCGACGCAGATGAAGCTGACAACGGCTTCACTCTCAATTCCTCCAGCTGATCCTTATTCATCCTCAACACCCCTTGCCCATCCGCATCCGTTAAAACCAAGCTATCTAGCGTTTTATGTTCATCAATTATGGGCTGAAGCAAGTAATGCCTAGCAGACGCAGCTATCAAGGAGCTAATCGTCCACACTACACGCAGTTTCAACCCTCCGTTGGTGTAGAACGACTCTGGTATACCCCCGGTATCACTCTCGACCACATTATTAGCACAATCAGCAGAGCTACAAACGCTAGAAGCGCCCAAAATCACACAACTATCAAGAGTAGATCCGAAATCAGCTTTCCATTTCAACAAAACACCCTCTTCAATCCCTAGCTCACCACTAGGCAACTCGATCCTAAGCGTCTTAATCTCGTTAAAATTCTTCAATACCTGAGTCGGCGAGTGATGCGTAACCACGCAATTCTTCTCCAAATCCGAATCGGTCTCCATACGAGAAGAAGGCAGTAACGAGTTTAGAGGCTTGAACAGAGACGAGAGTATAACACGAAGCAGAGACGAGATTCTCATCCTTCTCGGCGCTGCCACGACGCCTCCACCCGCAGCCGCGGCAGGATCATCGTCGGAGATAACGCAATCGACGAAAACGACGACGTTGTCAACCTGGGGGACGAGAGAATGGAATCTTTTGGAAACAACGCAGCAACGGCCGAGGGACTTGACATCGCCAATTCGGTTGAAGATGAGGAGGAGGATTGAGTCCGGTAGGTGGTCGAAATGGTCTTCTGGCTCCGGGTGGATTCGGTAGGATAGATCTGCCCGAGATGAATTCATTTTGTACAAACTGATTGTGAGATTGTGATTGTGATGAGAGGATGAAGATGAAGAAGGAGATGAGATTGTATGTATATGGAATGGGGATGGATCTGAGTGGAGAAGAGAAGAGAAGAAGGTGAGAAGTGAGGAGTTTTGGTGGAGATGAGATGATGCGTTTTGTATTGTATTCTGTATGTATCGTTCTGGTCTGCTTGCAGCTCACTCAGTGCCCTTTTCAATGTGTTGTTTCTGTGTGTCTGGTTTTGATTCTATATTAATCCTTTTTTTATTTCTTTTAAAAGGAAATAAAAAAAGAACTTCTTTAAATGAATAATCAGTAATATACTACTCCCTCCCTCCGTCCAGTCAAATGTTTCCGTTTAGTTTTGTTGACTTTTTTGAGTCGTAAATTATTCCAAAATTATGTTGATTAAAAAATGTAGAAAAATTATATTAAAAATGTATAGTTATGATAATATTTTAATATAATTTTTTAAAAAAATTTGTTCAATAAGAGTTTGGAGTAATTTGCAATCGAGAAAAACGGATATCAAAACCCCATTGGAAATTTATTCTTGGACGCAGGTAGTACTTACTAGTAGTGCCATTATTTTGTAACTGTCCAGTTTTGCAACTATTACTAGTGTCAACACTTTCAAGATGATGTAATTTTCGTACTATTACCTATCTTTTGCAAGTTAAAGTGACGGATCATTTATTATTTCCGTCCTAAAAACTGTGGGTGCAATACATTACACAATTCCATCAATGACTCTGTTATTCAACTCAACTTCAGTTATCAGTTAGTTCAGTTCAGTTCAGATCACTTCAACTTCAGATTCATTCAGTTCAAATTACTCAGCTGGTTAGTACAAATTTGTACTCCAGTTCAATTAAATTTAATTCAGTACATTTCAGTTCCGAAATCGTTAGCTGAAAAAAATAGAGCCTAAATCTTCGATTACTTTTAAATTACAGTGTAGTTCACCTTAATTTCAGTATAGTTCAATTTCATTCCGTTCAAATTTGTATAATTCAAAATTTATACTTGAATTCACTTATTTATTCAGTTAAGATATTTACCTAATAAACTTACTTTCAGATTAGGTGAAATCATCTAATAACGTTATATTAAACGGAATATAACGGACATTATTTTCGTGATTTATAAAACTATTTTGGTTCAAATAACTTTACCCAATCTCAGGATACACAAATTAATAAATTTGGTTGCACTTTGGATGATACCAGACTAAATTATTGAGAAAGATCGTTCCAGTTCCTCTTTAAAAGTAGTGTCTGTTTTTTTTTTTTAAAACCAAACCGACTATATATACGTAGCAGAACAGTAACTTACAGACACGGAAACTCTGAGGTTCTATCACAACTCGATCAGCTCCCTCATTCATTTCCTTACTAAAAGCATCAACAAGCCAATCAAGAATACGATCCCAAGCATTTACACCCAGACTACTAGAAGAAACTAACATCATACTACCATATTTAGCGAGAGTATCAGCTACAACATTAGCTCCCTCAAACATTTCTTACTAAAGTAGTATCTAGTTGTTTTGTTTCCACTTTAACCCTTTACCCGGATGTTTATACAATTTGTTTCCTGTATATTAGAAAAAGTTGACTTCCACAAAATTTTATAAACAAATGTTAATTAATTTTCTCAGTTCCACATGTAATTTCCAAAAGTTAGGTCAAAGTTGAAGATTATTTTTTTCCAGAAGAACTCAGAATAAGACTTTTGGTATTGTAATTGTTTAAAGAGAAGAAACGTGGAATTAAATTTAGAAGCATGGTAGTTAATAATTAATATTATGGGTAATAGGATTTTGTATTTACTGGTTAGATGATGAAGAGCGTGGAGAGAATGGGAGTCACACTCCAGGGATTGAAAGAGTGTGGCTACCAAAGAATGGTGGAGCATTCTTTCCTGATTAAGACCTTCTGACAGTGAAGTTTTTGCACCCGAGACTTTCGATTCAAATCGTTTTTTTAAGTGCAAAGCGAGGATTTCAGTATCATTACTCTTCAGAATATTGTATAGATTCTTCCAAAATTGTCAAGTGATAATGTTTGAAACCAATGTAAGAAACAATCCAGAAGCAGAAGAGTCTTGTAAGGGTTGTTGTTTAGGGTGAAAAGAGTAAAGATCTAAATGTGGTTTCGTGTCAATGATTATGTGAGGATTTTAGAGAGGTAGCATTAATTGTTGTTAATTGTGTTAATTAAGCAAAGCAAAATGCGATAAGAATAATAATAAGTAACAAGTCAAATAAGGGTAGGGAATATTAAGACAGCGAAACGAAAAGAATGGGAGAAGACAAGTAAGTTATTCAAAGATTCCCGGAGGTTGTAGTAACTAGTAAGAGTTGTAACCTGTAAGATTGCTTAAATTTCACCCTTGTGTTGTGTTTCGTTTCTTCAAGACTTCAACAACCGGAGAGCTACGGGTTAGTCCATTTTGATGCACTCATTTTTACATTCAACATAGATAAATGAAGGATTACGGCAAGACTCAAAATTATTATGAAATTATCTGATTTGTCCTTTTATGGATTAGTATCTGGAATACTCACGAAAATTATCCAATTCAATACACCCAATCAATCATTTTGTTTGATATATTAATACATTGTTAATAAAAGATGGCAACTTAATGTATGAAACTGAGTCGTAAAAAGACCCCTTCAACAACATAGTATTCGGAGGAGTATTACATTACAATATTATTACTACTCCAATAAGAATCAGTATTTTGATCCTGCTAATTTTGCCTTATTTTTAGGTGCAACTACACCTATTTGACCGGTCTTTGTCTAGTTTAGATTACAACA
Source organism: Plantago coronopus (assembly GCA_036897195.1). Classification (NCBI taxonomy): domain Eukaryota; kingdom Viridiplantae; phylum Streptophyta; class Magnoliopsida; order Lamiales; family Plantaginaceae; genus Plantago; species Plantago coronopus. The sequence goes on from JAYMSL010002254.1 coordinate 12,870, forward strand.
CCGTGTTTATAACCATTTCTTGGAAATTTGAATACGGGAGTACTCAATCCAACTATGGAACAACTTTCAACCTCCTTACACATACAACTGCATTTCACAAGTTTATTCAATATTAATTAGTAATTACGGGTATGGTCTTTCCTCTACAAAGTTATAAAGTTGATCTAGTGGTAATTGTGCTTCGGTAATGTATGAAAGGTCAGTGGTTCAAATCCCGACGGAATCGTAAGAAGTGATATATGATTAATTTAAGTTATAGTACTAGTGTAAAAGTACGATAGCTAGATTTGTCATTTTTTTAAAAAAACATAGTGTTTCGTCTCATCATGTCATTAGATTCCACACTTAAATCCAAAATAAATAGTAGGAGAAGATACCATTAATCTCGGCCCTACTATTGAATGCTGCATTTCACACTTGCACACATTTGTGTACCGAGAAAGTTAGGGTAAAGTTTCTCATTTCTTTATAAATTTTAACAATAGAATTCGAGTTTAATGCATGTTTTGCATGTGTAATCCAATGGAAATGACTTCCCCACTATAAAGGACCAAATACAAACACCACCTAATATAGATTCCGGGTTAAAGGAAGTGTGAAATTTGCTATAAGAATATGAATATGGGTATGCAATTATTTGTTTGGTGCATGAAAGCAAAGTTATGTATTTGAATTTATTATCTGTAACTTTCACGTGTAAGTAAAATGGACGTCCTTGATTAGTAATAGTGTCAACAACTTGTGGGTGAGTTAAAATAGTGGATATTTAGAGATTTCATGCTTCTAAAATATTCATTCAGAATAAATATACATTTATAAAGGATATAGTAGTATATATTAGTTGGATAATGAAAGATAAGCAGAAATAATACAAACTTCTGACCATCTGAGTATTATTCTAGTGAAGGTACATGTTGGTACAGATCACTCCTCCTATAATTGATGCTTTAACTAATTATTATCATGTAATTATGTAGTATGTCAGTTGTCATTAATCCAGTTCAACCAAATCTAATTATTTTTTACTCTGACCTTTTTTATTTTCTTCATTTTCCTGGAAACTAACTTATACAACTAGTACATTATTTGCCTTCGCAATCAATTCATCACACATGCACCACCACGAGCTCAAGATGTACGCAGATAGAATAGATGCCAATTTAATTAGGAAAATTTTATATCTAGACCATGACTCAAGAAATATTCCACATAACATATACAACACGTGTAATACTCGATCCATGTATGTCGTGAATATTTACTAGTCATAAGGTCAGTGAGATTGTTATAGGTTCGGTTTTATAACTTTAAATTTTTCAGCCCACTAGAGGAAACAATCTCGTCATGTGAGATGTCGCAAACAATCTCGTCATGTGAGATGTCGCTTGATTTCTGCTTAGATATGTTTGAATTCGAGTAAAGAGCTAATGAATAGCAGGAACCGTTGATGAGCATGCCATGTGGATCATCGTAGGGCTGCGATTGAATTAACTCAAGCGGGAATGTTTGTTACAGTTGTTCCTGAACAATTCAACTAATTTTCGAGCGGTTTTAATCAGGATTGATGGATAGTGTTATAAGCCGTTATAATCTAGAGCAGTTATCATTCATCACAATCACTTTTAAATACTTTAGATTGAGGGTAGGGGTGTCAATTTGATCCATTAAAATGGACTTTAGGATGATCCAATTATTAAACAATGATTCATTTTAACCTATTTTCTTTTAAATCTACAACAAACCAAATCAATATGGACCTTCTCTAAAATAGATTGGAACTAGTTTAATCCAGACCGGTCTAGATCCATATTTTTATAATTTCAGTTCTCAATCAACTGAAATAATTTTTCGAACTGGTCAGGCTTCAGGGT
>JAYMSL010002255.1:0-14740 GCA_036897195.1 Plantago coronopus
CTCGAATTTGAGTAAATTGTTAACAAGCTCAAACTCAAAAAATATTGAAGTTTAACTAACCTCATTTAATCTCAAATAGCCATATCTATGAAAGTAAATATAAAAATATAAATTTATTAAAATATTGAGTCTTTAATTCAACAAGCATAAAATAAGGTTGAGCTTGACTAGTTTACCTTATTGACCGAGCTGAGCTCAAGCCTTAATCGAACCGAGATATCGTTGATGATCGGCTCGAGTAACGACACTAAGATTATAGGTTAAAAATGAGCTCAAACTCAAAAGAATATTGAGGTTTAACGAACATTATCGATCGATGAATAACGAGCCATGTGTATTAAAAATATATATAAAATATAAATTTATTAAAGTAACAAGTCTTTAGTTCGACCAGCCTAAAATGAGGCTCGAGCTCAGCTAATTTATGCGTGAGTTGAGCTGAACCGAGTCCTCGTTTTGATTGGCTCGCGTAACACTGGACTGGACCATAAGTATAAAATGGCCGGCGGTTCATTTCTTCTTCACCATCTCTTCTTCTTCTCCACTCCCGTGTTACCTGTCTCGAACTGAGTTGTACAAGAATTGGCCCTTGTACCTTCTTGATTCTTCATCTTCCATACTTTGTAAAATTGTAAATTTCTAGAAGAATTGTAAGTTTATTTTTTCATCATCTTCTTTACTTCTCAACTGCAATTTCTCTCATGTATGAATAATGCGAAGTTAATTGTTTAAATTCTTCTTTATTCGCTTTCTAGCAGCTGAATTCTACTTCATTGCGCAAGAAAGTTTGAATCTTACTGCAAACGATTTACATTTTCCAAGAAAATATGGTGGCTGCGCAGCTCAATTGTGGCGGCACGATGGTTTCTGGCGGGTTATTGAATAGGAGTACTAAATTCAAGTTTGTGAGGAAATGCTCTGTTTCAGTGGGCAGGGTAAACGGGATGTTCAATTGCCATGTTCTTCTTCAGAGGAAGAGTGTGATTTTGAGATACAATAGTAATTTGAATTCGGATGGTAACTTCGAGACCTCTGCTAGTACTCAAGAACAGTATGTGCCCTTATCTCCATGTCTTGATTGTTTTTGTTTGCATTTCATTTTGTATATATATCTTGAAACGAGTTGTCGTGGTAAAAGCATATCAATCGAACTGTACTGATATGTGAGTGATAGACTAATAGTAGAACTATAGAGGCTCGAAAGTATGATGAAATGTCTACGATCATGTTTCTACAGTTTGTATGATCTGCGTTTTTAGTGAATGATGTTTCTACAGTTTGAATGATGTTTCTAGAGTTTTAAAGTTTCTAGAATACAAGCTCTTAAATTAACTCATGTTGGGTTCAATCAACTGTGTTTCCAGCGAGGTGAATGGGACCATTTCAGAGAGCTATGAAGAAAGGCTGACTGAATTTCCTCGTTGTGTGTCTCAATCGACAAATGTTAAGCATGAGCTTATAAAAAATTCATTGCCAGGAGTTGTTGGATTGGCAATTCAACCTCTAACTCTAAGCCAACAGTTTCATTGAGCGTTTGGGTACATTCAATATACTCTTGTGCGCATGTTGGACTAAAAGTCATTTTATTCAGCCTTTCACTACTCTAAGGTGTACATACATATCTTTCTTTCCAGGTTCTGCAGACTTGGCTTTCAACCTTCCACTCCAAAGTGTTTCCACTTCATTTGTAGCAGAAGATATCTCAAAGAACGCAAGCAAATATTCCACATCAGGTAGCTTGAACTTGGTGTCGATGTTATCTAGAAGAATTTACATTATACTTACACGTCTTTCTATAATGCAACAGAAAGAGTGCAGCTTCCTCAGTGTCCACTGCATTTCTTTTAGGTGCTTCTATTGGCATCACCGAAGCTATAGCCATATAGTCATCTCTTTAGGATCTGGACCTCTCCTCAGTTTAATAGGCATATCAAAGGTATGTGATGCTTATATCCGAACTCTGTCACTTTCGGTAATATATACATAATATATTATGTACATGATGCATAAATCATAACTCTGTCACTTGCCATAATGTATACATATATATTTTAGGTCTTTGTGGATTTTTGTATTTGAATGTCGTTTTGTCTATCTCCCATGCGTGCTCCTGCTCAAACATTTCTGCTTATAAGAGCTCTTGGTGCTCCTGTAAATGTTGTTTCTTTGGCGCAAGGAATTTTCCGTGGTTTCAAGAATACAAAGACTTATGTCTTTTGTTTAGGCAAGTATATGTGCTATCTAGGTTTATGCTTTCTGTAGTACATTGTTGTCGAAATTGGCAAATGCAACATTTTTAAGGTATGTAACGTGGCTTAGATTTTATGCATCCCGGTGTTGGAAATTTTACGGCTATATTTCTTTTTCCGTTCTTCATGCATACTTGTCGACTGGGTGATTACGGAGCTGCTATTTCTACAGTGATATCACAGTATGTGTTATGCACCTCGTCAACATTGTCCTACACTTATCTTAGCATTGTCTCGTTGTGTTCCTGAGTTGACATGTTCTTTGTATCCAGATTCATAATAACAATTTTGATGATTTGGAACCTGAATAAGAGGGCTGTTCTGTTGCCGCCAAAACTCGGAGAGTTGCAATTTGGTGCTTATATCAAATCACGTAGACATGTTGGTTAGCATTATCCATTTTTTGCCCATGTTTTCACAAATGATTATTCTTTTATTCATATCCTAGATTTTATGTACTTGTGGTATTGTTTGGTGGTTTTCTTATTATGAGAACACTCGCTGTTTTCCTGACTCACTAGCTACATCGATGGCTGCTCGACAGGGACCTTCAGCAATGGCTGCTTACCAGATATGCTCGCAAGTTTGTTTCTCTTCCTCTCTTCTCACTGATGCACTTGCTGCATCCGCTCAGGTTAATTTCTTTTCTCCATGTCTATTTTTCTTATGAACCATTCGTAATTATTGCTTAACTTGTAAAATAATGTCACAGCCGATTCTAGAAACTAGCCAGATACTGAATGGTTTGCTAAAATTCAGAATTGGCAGCTGATTGTTTACTGCACTGGTCATGGGTAAAATATGATTCATTATATTTTCCCCTCTTTGCAGGCCATGATTCCAGGTTATCTATCAAAACATGAATATGAAACGGTGAAAGATATTACTCGATTTGTTATTCAGGTATTGCTCACTAATGTTTATTCATGTTTTAAAACCTCCTCCTTTTTGTTCTTGATCTTTTTTTTTCCGGCTTTGCTATATGGTTTTCCAGATGGGTATCGTGACCAGTGTGTTTTTAGCTGTGGCACTGGGTCTTTCTTTTAGTTCTGTGGCTCCCTTATTCAAAAAGGACGCAGAAGTCCTAAGCATTGTTAGATCTTGTGTTCTGGTCAGTTTCCATTTGTTCATTTACTGTGCGAAATTTTTGTTTTTATTGTGGATGACAGGATTGTATTTGGATGCAGTTTGTGAGTCTGAGCCAACCATTAAATGCCTTAGCTTTAATCTGCGATAGACTACATTACGGTGTTTCAGATTTTCCTTATGCTGCTCGTTCTGTGGTGAGTATATGAATTGCTTACAGCTCTATTAGTTTAGAATTAGTATACCAGATTTATTTGATGGTTCTTGAAATGTAGATGGTGGTGAGTGCAATATCGTCTGTGTTTTTGCTGTATGCTCCTCCTGTGTTTGGTCTTCCTGGCGTTTGTGCAGGCGTGGCTCTCTTCATGGGACTTAGAACGGTGGCTGGATTTATCAGGTGAGTTAGAGTATTAGACTATTCGATGACTGTAACATGTTAAGTCAAAACTACGCCTCCTTTTGTCTTCGTATTCTTTCTGGGGATTGTTTTCTGTGGAGGTCAGAAAACCAGCTAGTTGTTTAGACATCCTAGGCTCTACACAATACACCGATTCTGGTTATGGTCATCTAGTAATAAATTCTGACATTTTCACTACAATTTTCTGCTTGCCAGGTTTTCTGATCGCAAGGGTCCTTGGTGGTTCTTGCACCGTACGTATATTAGTTTGAGCAGCACAAGAGACTCAGAGGGCCACTGCAACGACTTACCTGATCGACTATAGGGCTGTAAAGATTTTTTTTGACCATTTTGGTTCGTTGGTTCATTAGTCACTCTCTGTCTGTACATTCATGTAACTTCACAATGTATACTGTAAAGCTTAGTTCAATCTGACCTGTTTCCCTTACCTGCATAATCTGATGCAGAACAAAGTTTAAGTTCAATATAATGGCTGTTTACATCTGAGAAAATCCGAAACACCAGCAAACTGCCTTATCAGCCGAACCTTGCTCTTCTACTACTTCGTTTGGATAATTGGAAAATTCAGTGAAACTGCTTACAGAGGGGTCTTCAAGATTTAGGCGGCCCCTGCGAAATTTCAAACGAGGCATAGGGTAAAATATACTACTATGTGTACGACCGTCCCAGGTTAGACCGTCTTGTGTTGAGTCTTGGACCAGTTGCTCCAAGTTTGCAGGTTAAGTTTAACAGATAAAATAGAAAGCTAAAATATGATCATCAGAAAATGATTCAGTTGCATCAACTCCATTTGCTAACTCCTTCACATTCTACCAAATTGGCCTAAACTACAACCACCTACACTAGAACAATACTACACCGCAATCGAATCAGCAAACCGAAAACTCTCCATTTTCGGAAAAAGAACAATCCCAAATATAGGATAGGAGACAAAATATAGGAGCGGTATATGCAAGCATTGCAAAATTTGCAGACTAGGTGAGACTTTATTCAATGGTGTTTTCTCTTCTTCGAATGCAATGCAAGAATAGCAATCCAGCTAGTTCAAAATTCAAATGCTGGGGAAGAATTATGATGTGGTTTCATTCATGAAGATCCACCACATTCATGGGAACTTGGCAAGAGGCTGATTCTTCAAGGCTTCATTGAACACCAGACATCCGGGCCCAATCTACAAACTGCATACCGCCATAGACGTTGTTGGCAAATCGTACACCAACAGTAAATGCCAGTGCGAGTGGAGGAACCTGCTTCGCCATTGGAGATGCTTCAACTAACCGTTCCAACCCATTGATTATCTGGTAACGAGTGTTGGAAGAAACTGCCAGGAAAACGCCTGCACAATAGCACAGGGACACGTAAACTTAGAAGATGGCACATCTAAGAAAATGTCATCGAAACCAAAGTATGAGTTACAGATTCAGAGACAGGATTTAACAATCAGAGCTATAGCATACCCCAAAGTGCTGCACTCTTAACAAGAGGTGGGACTGGAACATCATCTTCTGATTTGTGAATGCTCCTGCGTATGAACAGGAAATTTATACAAGAATCAAGAAAAAACGGGGTTTTATTTCGGCTAGATGCTGATGATACAAATATACTGCAGATGTCTTCCTCAAAACATACCGTTTTGCTGTCATAATAACGTTTGCAATTCCTTGACCGACAATACCACATCCAAATCCAACGAGTCCATAAAGAATTCCCTGTAAATGTCAGTTATCTATTTGATCAGGATAAAAAGAAACAACTCCAACACGCAAAACTATTTACATGATTGCGATGGTGATGATTAGGGATTATGACATACCTTATAGAAATAAGTTCCAATTCTTTGATTTACTGAAAACCTTGTTCCAGGTCGTTCTGCCTCAAATACACTTACATGAGAACATTTAGCATGTTAATCAGTAGATGCTATGAATTTGAATAGTACATAACTTTCTAGAAATATATTTCTTCAAAGTATGGCATAAAGAGGGAACCTGCTAGGAAGTGCTCCATAAGCCCTCATCATCCGACCAAAAGCCCCTTGAGATGCTGATGGCTGTCCAATTCGAGCATATGGAGCTAACATACCAACTAGAGCAACATTAACGACCACTCCAACTAGAAGATCGGCAGTGTATAGTTCAAATTCGGCCCAAAAGTCTTTCCCTCTCTTTTGGACTTCAGCAAATGTTGCACAACATGAATCAATAACTATCTGAACACCACAACATGAACCAAACCAAGTAAATTAACATTAGGAAATGATGCACATACTGTTGCAACATAGAGATATCCAAATATGGAACAAAAACAACGATTGGTGCTAGTAAAAAACAGCTTGATTCAGCCCTTTACGCAGGTTCATAGCCATTGAGCAATCAAGATAAAAGATACCAATAGCAAGAAACTGACCTCTGTTCCAATTTTGAATAGAAAAGATGGATCGGCCAACATCCTGTTCCTAAGCATGGCAGACGACCTCATTAGAAATCCAAGCAGCCCTGAACCCTACAATCGCAATTTTCAAAACAATAAATTAAATAACCATCAGGAAAGAATAAGACTTGCACAAGACAGTCCAACTCATTAGACGGCTCAAAAATATACTACAATTAATTTTTTTTGTCCCATTAAACATGCATTTTAAGTTTTCGACTCGTTTAAACCAGCTAAACATTTCTCTCATGCTAGTGCTATACTCATCAAGAAAACAATACTCCAACAGATTAATCTCTAACAATATACCTGCAAGTCCAAGTACCTAAGCAGAAGCAATTTCCGCAACCCTACAGTCTTGGCAGCCGCCAACATATCAGCTGGAAGCTTTGCCCCTCGGGCTTCGGTCTCCTTAATAACCTCCTCAAACTTCAACAATGGCCCAAACTCCTTCTCCTCCCACTCACTTCCATCGTCGTCATCCCCGCCACCACCAAATGAATTACCATCCCCACCATTTCCACCCCCATTACCATGATCAGGTTTAGAATTTACAATCACAAGTCTCTGCTCACTAGTTCTACTGAAAACCAAACGCCCATTTGCCCCAGTTTTATTAAAATTACCACAATGCCGAAACTTATTAAACAGGGGAGCAGTAGTACTGGTGTTTGGGAATCTAGATGCAGCGTCGTTCTGGTAGTGGTTGCTGAAATTGGAAACTATTCGAATGCTTAATGATCCCCCTGCCATTTTGGTTTAACTAGACTGGAGAACAACGGACAACGAGATTTCGACAAATTGGAGAAACTGCAATAAGAACACATTTTGTAAGAAACTTAGAAAAACAAACAGTAGTTGGTGATTAGCTTAGAGAGTGAGCTGCAGAAATGAGAAAACTGACCTGCAGGATAACTTAGATGACAGCTACTTTGAGACGCGAATTCGTCTCTATTAAATGTTAGAGATGGAGAGATTTTTCAGTTGTCTTGTGTTGATGGTGAAACACTGAAAGTGAGTGGTGCTCTGAAGTGGCGACTCGAATGAAAGGAATCTCTTGTCTGCAATACAACAGTACTTCAGGTTTGCAATTATATATGCATAAATCCTGAGCATGTCAATGTCAACTGGATTTTATAGCTCTTAAGTATTAAGAGTCCAAAATGGATAAACAAATTCAAGTAGGACAGAAGCATTATAAAAGAATGGAGACGAATCTTCGAACACAAATTAGGTAGAAACAAGAAAATCTGGGAGGTATATGTTTGCAACTATATGTATCTACTTCCAAACAATCCAAAATGGACAGACAAATCAGCCAGGGCAGCAACATTATTCAAAACAACATAAAATAATTGACCTCAAATTCACACAAAATGGATAAGCAAATTTAAGCAGTGCAGCAACAATACTTAATAAAAATCGAATCTTTAAACTCAAATTCATCTAAAACCACAGACTCTACAATCCACATTGTACCATTACCAAGATTATGCTGGAGAAATCAGAACAGAAACTAATCGATTCTTCAACATGTCACGAAAAAGAATTCATTCAATTTACTGAGAGAATCAACAACCGTGATAGATGAACTGCAATTTTTACCTGCAGCGGCGGCGGTGCGGCGGAGATGATTGAGCTACTGGAAATAGTGTGCAGCTGCTGACTGATTGGCCCAGGTAGATGAGCGTGGAAAAGAAAGAAGCAACCTAATTCGCCGTACACGATCTCGAACCTGAGTTCGCGATTTATGGAGAACTGGGGAATTAAAGTTCGCGAATTAAACTATCGTAATTCGCTTCTGACGAATTTTGGCTACCTTCTTATCTAGCTCAGTTGCATGACACAACTACATAGTGTGGTAAATGAGCTACAAACACCTTGTAGAAACGAAACGAATCTCAAGAATCGTAGTTTGTTTCATAGAATCGACTACGATCAACCTTTAAAGTAAATCCATTATAGAGTGAGACATAATGCAGAGAAGTGCATGTGTACCATCTTGCAAGTAATGAAAAGAAAAAGTCCCATCGTGAATTAATGTCAGAAGAGTCTGACACCAGACAAAGCGAGTACGGTTTCTAATAGGATTTAAGACTTCTTTAGCACAAGTGATTGATCAGCGATTCCTAATACGATACACGACTTTGTTCAGCACAACTAGTTGATAGTTGAGGAAACGGGTCTTGGTATTCGATCTCCTTCACTCGAGTCACTCAACTCACTCAAATAAAACTCCATGTAGTACGTCAAAATTGCGACAATCAACCAAAATAGAATAATAATGTAATGCCCCAGAATTTCAGAGCTTAATGGGTTGAAAGCGCTACTTATACTAACAAGGTACACCTTTTTTTTCTTTTCCAGAAATCCATCCATAATAATTCTAAGGTTAAGCGTGCTTAGTTTGGAGTAATCTAGAGATGGGTGACTCACTGCCGCGCACAAGTGAAGACAAAGTGTGCGAATTAAAACATGTGTTGGTCTGTGGAGCCATATATCATATCACCCGGCAAGCTAGTCAGGAGTAACTTCGCCGGCCCATTGTCCGGGTCGTTACAAATAATGTGCACTCAAGTATTAACACAAGGAAAACTATAGCATTACCACTAGTGTAGGGCAGTGTATCAGGGTGTCAATTTTGAGGTCAAGATCCAAAGTCTATATAGACCAAACTTCACGTCATGAGTCTCATGAGTCATGATATTCACATGCAATTAGATATCTCTGCATGTGGACCTAAATCACCATATATATTTTTCCAAGCTTCTGTGGAAACTTAATTTTAGCTTGTAGTGCTCATGTGCTCTTATATAAACCAGGTGGAACTTAGGATTACATATATCAAAGCTTAATACAATATGTCTTCTGTGTTTAAGATCAGTTTGCTAGGTTCCATTGCTCTTCTGCTAACACTACTGCAGCAACACTATGTTCTTGCTCGGAGGCCTATCGATCCCACAAGAGGCTTCACTCCACAGCCTCTAAATGATTCGAACATCAGAGTTCAGAGTCCTTACGGTGTACCGCTGAACGAGCGATACTCTTTTGTGAAGGGAGTTCACAAACTTTGGGTGTACAGAGAAGACCATGCTCACGGTCCTGGTTTGCCCGTAACCGGCCCAAGGACTGAGATCCGTATATTCGTAAGTAATCTGATAATCTATTGCCTACACTTTGCAAACTTGTCATTGATCTGGAATATATACAAATTTTACGTGTAGGGTCATGATTACACGTCGGGAGTATGGCAATTCGAAGCATCTGGATACGTACCACGTGGAACTACAGGCGTGTCTGTAATGCAAGTTTTCGGAACACCTGGTGGCACAACCTTGATGTTGAGGGTCTATAATGGCACCCTCAGGTATTACAGGAGAAATGTTGTTATACCGAACGTATACGACAGGTGGTTCAAGTTGAACGTGATCCATGATGCTGATGCTGATAACGTGAAAGTTTACGTTGATGGAGTTCTCAAACTTGAAGTGCCTGGAAAAAAAGGAAAACATTTTTTCAAATGCGGTGTTTATACACAAAATGACCCTTCGCACTACATGGAATCGCGCTGGACCAATATCCGAGTTCTCAAGAAATGAGACTAGTGATAGTTCTCACTTCTTATAATAATAATAATAATAATAATAATAATACTGAAGTTGGGCCAACAACACCTTAGTCGTGTTAATTAAAGTGATAAGGTATCTCAACATAATAGTATGTATTAATTATGCCAAGAGCGGATCCACGAATTAGTTTTTTGGGTGGGTTAAGAAGCGCTTTTAAAAATTAAATCATTGTTGTTAATACAATAACCACATATACATCTGTGTTTATTGTAGTATATCAGTGTATCAGTACTTATTTTAGTGTATGGGCACATCTTATAATGGGTGTATCAGTGTCTATTTTAGTATAAATATGCTTATTTTAGTGTATTAATACCTCTTATAATGTATCAATGCATCAATGTTTATCATCATAGTGTATCAATACTTCATGTTTGTGGGTTTAAATGATCCGCTTTTTCTTTTACTTTTGAAAAAAGGTCTTTGTCAAAATTCACTCATTTATATTATACAACCAAAATATCATGGGGGGCTTCAGTCCACCTAAGCCATGGCTGGACCCGCCCTTGATTATGCCTCTCACGAGTATGTGATATGAATGATGGACCTGAATACATTTATACTTCTTGCATAAACCATAACTTGTTCAAACTACGACTATGGACGTTTCTGAAAGTGAAAACGCCTCTTTGATTAGAAGAATACATGGCCAAGAACAGATCAACTTGTTTATCATCGATCACTAATTGAGCAATTTTTATTTTTTTTTTTGATAACGGCAAAAATTACTAATTGAGCAATTTCTAATAGGATATGATTTTGTTTAACACATCTAGTAGTTGATAATCAGGTCCGGCTAAGGGCACGTGCGGGCGGCCTGACCGCGCAAGGCCTCACATTAAATCCTAGGTATATGGCGCTGTGGAATGGTGTAGATATTTCACCGAGGCGGCAGAGAGGCTCGAGCCTCCCTTCTCTCAGATGCTTTGGTGTTTTAGTATCTTTTAATATTGCTCTGTTTTTCTCTTATAGTTTATAATAATAATTTGGGCTGAAAGTTCGAACAAGGTCTGTGAATCTCTGCTACTGCACTCGATTCAACCAAATAAAACTCCATGCATACGTCGAAAACTCAAGGAAGCAATCAACCTATAAGATAGAATAATGTGCACGCTAGCTAGCTAGAACCATATACATATAAGAGTTGGAGAATTATCGTAACACTTGTGAGAGTTGTGACATTGATTGGGATACGTGATTAGCGCGGTGTATCTTTCTTCGAAAAAGAGAATATTTCCCTATGTCAATTAACACAAGAAAACATATATAACATTATCACTAGTGTATGCATGGCGTGCATCAGAATTCAGAGTGTCAATTTTGAGGTCAAGATATGATCCAAGTCTCTAGACCAAACTTCAAGTCATGAACGTAATTATTGGCTTTTTGCCAAGCTAAATCTCTGTGAACCTAACTAAACCACCATATTTTTCCAGGATTTTGTGGAAAACTTGGGTTTTTCCAAGCTTTTGTGGAAACTTAAATTTATCTTGTAGTGCTCATCTGCTCTTATATAAACCAGGTGGAACTTAGGGTTACATATATCAAAGAAGCTTAAAACAAAATGTCTTCTGTGTTTAAGATCAGTTTGCTAGGTTCCATTGCTCTTCTGCTAACCCTGCAACAGTGCTATGTTTCTGCTCAGAGGCCTATTGATCCCACAAGAGGCTTCACTCCACAGGTACTTCTAAATGGATCAAACATCAGAGTTCAGAAGCCTTACAACATACCACTCGACCAGCGATACTCTTTCGTCAATGGGGTTCACAAACTTTGGGTGTACAGCGATGACCGCCCTCACTCTCCCCTTTCGAAAACCAGCCCCAGAACTGAGATCCGTATATTCGTAAGTAATCTACTATTCTATTGCCTACTCTCTTTGCAAACTTGTCATTGATCTGGAATATATACAAATTTTACGTGTAGGGTCATGATTACACGTCTGGAGTATGGCAATTCGAAGCATCTGCGTATGTACCTAGTGGAACTACAGGCGTGTCCATAATGCAAGTTTTCGGAGCAAGTAGACCATATGGCGCGACAACCTTGATGTTGAGGGTATATAATGGCGCCCTTAGGTATTACAGGAGAAACGTTGTTGTACCGAACGTATATGACAGGTGGTTCAAGTTGAATGTGATCCATGATGCTGATGCTGATAACGTGAAAGTTTACATTGATGGAGTTCTCAAACTTGATGTGCCTGGTCGAAAAGGAAAACATTTTTTCAAGTGCGGTGTTTATGCACAAAACGACCCTTCACACTACATGGAATCGCGCTGGACCAATATCCGAGTTCTCAAGAAATGAGAGAAATGATTGTTCTCACTTTTTATATATGTAAGATATCGAAGTTGGGCTAACAACACCTTACTCTTGTTTAGGTGATAAAGGTATCCAACTTATATATGTATTAATTATGACTCTCACAGATATGTGAGATATGAATGATACACCTGAATAAATTTATACTTCTTGCATAAACCGTAAGGTGTTAAAAATACGACTATCTAAACTACCTGCGATCCAGTCCACATTCTTCCAGCATACAGGGCCATCTTCCCTGGTGAAGAACCGACAGGATCAATTCGAACCCGCATAAGGGAGAAGATTGAATATTTGAATATTTGATCATTATGGTCCTTACATGAGTATAACGTACATAATAGCACGAGATATGCACGATTAGGTCGAATTAGAGTGGTGACGACATAGAATACCAAAATGTCATATTATTAGTCCATTAACAAACAAAGAGAAAATTGGGAAATAGTGCTACTTTCATATTTTTTCTTACAACATAGTGATAAAGCGCTTGTAGCCGAGTGGTGGTTAGCTCAGACATCCCTGATTTAAAAAGTCATGGGTTCGATTCCCGTAATGGGTGATTATTTCCTCTATATTGAGGCTTTCAGAGCATTACGTTGATTATTACTTAAAAATTTGTAAAACCATTGTAATTGTAATATTATATCTCAAAAAAAAAAGAAAAACATCTTGTAAATGAGTGAAAAACGTTTTGCAGATTAGTGATATAGTTAAATTTAATAAATTTATGTAAAACAAACCTCCCTTATTTTATTTATAATTCAAAACTACCGCAATCATTTACTGAAATTAAACTTCCGCATTCCCACTACCAATACCAAACACCATCACTACTTCCAGAAACTTTGGTTTAGAGGAAGAAGCAGTAGCCAAATAGACCTTGCCGAATCCTCCTTATCCCAACAAACGATCTCTAGACCAGCACTTGCCATCACCATAATTCTCTGGCTTCAATTTCAAACGAATAATCAACATTGTCTCTTGATAAACAGAGGAAGAACTCAGAACAGAGCAGAGAACAGAAAAGGGAAAGAATCGAGAAGTGAATATAGTAATTTTTACGGAAGGGGAACTGGGAGATGTAGTATGTATATCCGTTGAACTCAAAGGCTTTTCCTACAATACAAGTATAAGGATTTTGAAAAAAATCTGGAAAGATTTTTCAAGATTATTAGTTTGATGTTCAAAATGGGATGATGATTTGGGCTTCAATCTAGATGCTTCCAAATTAACACGCTCATCATTTGGGCTTAGAGTTTTTTTTACAGTATAATTTTTATTTTTAACAGAAGTTTTTACCGTATAATTAAAGAAGATGTGTATAACTAATTACCATATATATATTCCATTGATCATTAGAGATGAGCTAAAATTTCTTGAATAATATTTTCTTAATTCCTCTGTAGGTATATACATAGGTGTAGAATTAATTAAATTAAATTTGTCACACTCCTCATAATTGTAGGATTAGGAATGAATTCAGTAGTGTTATTATAAACTAGTGATATTATTATCACGTGAATTTTGTATAGTTTTTATTTCTTTCTTTCTTTCTTTTTTTAATTGTAGTTACGACTTACAACCACTTTTAGTTTCATAATAATATATTATATTTCTTTTTAATGTCAAAATAAAAAAAGTTATCAAAATTATTTTTTGTGTTCAGTGTACTTTCTCTTTTAGATAGTAAGAAGAGAAGAGATGATTAACTTACTAATTGTTAGAAAAGTCCACCTTTAAGTGGACTTTTAGTAAAGTTCACTTAAAGATGGGCTTTAGAACTTATGCGGGTCAACCCGGCCCGGTCGGGTTGACCCTTTTTTTTTTTTAACTGACATATTAAGCGTGAAAGCTTCTGAAGCTTCTTTACGCTGAAACTTTCTTTCAGCCTGCAGGCTTCAACGAATTGGTTTGCCATGGCTGCTCTAATCAATAATAGCGAGCTATGTTCGTTGTGGCAACTGGCAAGTTATGCTCGCATCTCTATCATGTCTGTCAAGCTTTAAACTTATATCTATGGAAATTCAAGAAAACAATTAGAAAAAAATTGATTTGGGTTTAGTTTATAATTCGTTTTTAGTTACTAATTGGCTTATTTATTATATTTGAGATGTGATTCATGATATATTTCTCTATGATTTTGTCTTTGTTTGAGTTTTAATTGCTTGCGTTTGAGTTCATCAATGGTGGCTTTGAATTTGGGGCCAAACTTTAGAGAATTTGATATACATGAGGGACTAAATTGAAAGTTTCGTAAATACACGCGGTTTTAGTAAACATATTTTATTATATGTATAACATCCGCAATTCTTTATCCAACATCAGGGACAATAGTTCGAAATAGACATTCATGTGCTCTTTTTTGTTCACTTGACGAAATTAGATGCATAATGAATTTAAAATTGTGATTAGCTTTAACATCAATTATTTTACAATTAACATATGTTATTTTACGTCTAATTTCGCCAAGTGAACAAAATAGAATACTTGAATGTATATTACAACTATCCGATGTTGTATAAACAATAGTGTATGTCATACGTATAATTGATTATGTTTACAAACAATATATATTTACGAAAAATTATGTATGATGTTTC
>JAYMSL010002256.1:0-14738 GCA_036897195.1 Plantago coronopus
GAAAATTACAAAAAGGTTCCATCTACACATACACATTGCAAAAACAACCACCCCCAATCTGAAAACCTCAAAAAGCGGCATTTGAAGTGAAGATGCTGTTTTTTCCGTTGTGAAGTTACCAAAGTACCCCTAACGTCATTTTTTGTGAAGTCTTTGTATTTTCTTTTTGCATCTGTATTTTTCTCCATATTCTCTGTTAATTAATATTCACACTCAAAATTAGGACAAATTTTGAAACTCTTTTAACGTTTTAGCACATAATCAATAAACTCATTTTATGCATCAAAAAACAAAACTCATTTTAGTGTAAGTTAGCAAAATCATTAAATTCATTTATTTTAGTGTAAGTTTTTAATATCCTTTTTATGGAAGTTTCTTTGACTCTGATTTTTCGAATGGAAGGCAAGTATGAACTGAAGTATATAGGTATATACATTAGTATATACTAGTTATATACATAAGTATATACCTATATACATTAGTATATACTAGTTATATACTTAAGTATATACCTATATACTTATGTATATCACAAGTATATACTAATTGGAAAAATAAAAAATACAAAAACAAATAAAATCCGTCCAATACCCACCACCCACCACCTAATGGCGGAGATCCGCCAAGGCAGTGGCGGTGCTGCTCAGCTCCGCCCCCATCTTGGCGGATCTGCAGAAGAGAGGAGAGAGGAGAGAGGGAGGACGGAGAGGTGGGTTAGCGGAGGGCTGGAAGAGGGAGGGCAGCGGAGGGAGCGGTGGTGGAGTGTGGAGCGAAGATCCAGATCCAGATCTTGGCGGCGGTTGTCAGCTCCGCCATAAACTCTGCGGAGCTCATAATCTTCAGATCTGAGATGGTGGTGGCCATTACTTGCGAGATGCAGTCCGATTTGGAGTAGTGTAGATGTGGCGGAGGAGAGGCGCGGTGAGGGAGGAGATCTCGTGAGGAGAAAGGAAGATCTTAGGAGAGGCGCGGTGGAGGGAGAGGTGCGGTGAGGGGCGGTGGTGTACAGTGCGGCGGCCTGTTGGGTGAGGGTAGGGGCGGGAGCTGATGGAGGGGAGGTGGTGGTCGGCCGGCGGCCATTGTTGGCGTATAGAGGAGAGAGAGACGTGACTGAGAGAGAGAGAAGTGAATGAAGCAATTGGAGTGATTTTTGGGATAAATTGGGAGAAGGTTAAATTCGGTGGAGGAAGATATATTTGGGGGTATTTCCGTAACTTCACATGTGCGTGACATGTGCATCTTCACATGGCACACAAAGTGCCGTTTTCTGCAATGTTGATTGGAGTAAGGCACCGGCCTGTTACTCACTCATTTTTTTCAAAAAAGGGACTCGGGGCACATTTATTCAAAATTTTGAACTAAAATGTGCAATTTTTATTGGACATTAGTACATTACAGCGCGGTCTTGTTTTGAAAGAAAAAAAATTCCAACCAGATATTCGCTTGTAATCCGTTTACACTATACTTGTGGTAAATTTATACTATAATCCGTTTACACCTCTGCTCTGGTAGGATAGATTTATAGTAAAAAGAAAGGTGTAAGTTAAAAGTAAAGATTTGTTAGAAAACAAACGGGAAGAAAGCGATCACGCAGTACTGCATTGAGATTAGTCTACTTTAAAAAAGTGAGCTTACTGAACGAGCTTATCGATATTTCTCAAGAGTTTAGGATCACGATTCCTCCACTGATCAAGAATGCTGCAAAAGGACGAAAAAATAAAGGAAATGAAAAGCAAAAGCTTACAAGAAAGAAACATGGCGAAAAGGAAAAGTTAGAGGAGTGGAGAAATCTAAAGCAGCAAAAGTTCACTCTGCAATCTGCATGTTAGTTTTAACACCAAAAAATGCATGCACTCGGACCTATATTCTAAACTATTTTATAGTCATAAGTTCGAATCTCACGAAAGACTAATTTGTGTAAAATTTTTTTACAATATGTGTTGTATAATTGCAATATGTGATTATGTCATCCTGGTCAGAGTATCTGTACAATTTTACTCTACTCATATTGTTTCCAGTCTTTTACGTTAACATGTGGGAGTTATCCGCGTGAGTCCTTGGGATTTATTTAATTCGCACCCAAAAATGTTTTCGTTGCAATTTCCCAACGTTTTTTTTTTTTTTTAAAAAAAAGAGTTTTTGTGTAGTCTTTTTAATAACGTTGGAGCTCGCAACCATTATCATATATTCATATTGGTGTGCACTGAATAAAATCCCACGGACTAATGTAATACTCCCTCCGTGTTTTTAAAACTTTTTAGATAGACTTTTTTCGCGAACTTTGACTGTGAATTGCTCTAAAATTATACGACAAACAAATATTTTAAAATTATGTTACAAAAGTGTACATGATTATTTTCATAGTATAATTTTACTATATTTTTTAATTGTATAATTTTAAAACAATTCGCGATCAAACTGCGAAAAAGTCGACCTAGAAGCTTGCTACTTGAGTACTTAACTTGAGAAACGGGATCCTTGCTGCTTCTTCTTTTTCGTCACCTTACTCCACTACTACTGTACTGTACTACTACAGCTCCAGGCGGTTGGTTGCAGAAGCAAGCAAGCAAGCAACAGTTATGGAGTTGATCATAAATCACATTTGCCCTGATTCTCCCTATGTACGTCTAATTTCTCCTTCTCCTCTCCACTTCCCATCCCATCATTCTAATTCTTTCCTTTTTTACAACATTTTCTCTAATTCTTGAACCCTCGCATTCTGCTTCACTCTCTTCAATTCCTCTGAGAATCACAGTATTCAACAACAAATGTTGATTGATTACAAAATTACACGTATAGGCCTGATTCAAATGCTCTTTTTCGTTACCTTTCCATGCTAATATGATCATTTTGCTCTGGTTTGAAGTTTCTGGTTTTATAGCTAACTGAAGCTGTTGATTTTACTTGTGTGCTTCAGGTTTGGAATCATCACGGTGTTTCCCAGTGTTTCGACGACTTATATCCTTTTTTAGTAATTTTTTATTTTTCCAGTACTTCAAATTTTGGTTTTTAATGTGTTATGTAAATTTTCAGCAAGAAAGGTGAATTTTTCGTTTGTTACTCCTTAATGATACTTACAGTTCTGGGTTTTGGAGTGAATCTGCTCACAATTTTAATCATTGCTTTCCTCGGAATTAGTCGTCGACGTGGGAAGGAACAACGTAGAAGGAGGCCGGTATGATCTTGGACCTGACTTGTTTTTGTATGAGTTATATTATACATTCAAATGCGGAGTTTGTTTATTTTCCATTTTAACTTCATATACGCACTGAAAGCTGAAATTTTGTTAACTTATGTAAGTTTGGTTTAGTTTCATGTCGGATGCGGCTTAGTTATAAGATTTTCTTTGTTCCTCACTGAGGTTGAAAATTGCTTATAGTCCATGTGCTATTAATTACTGATGCAATTCTTTGTCACGGGATGATGCTACTTCATCGGTTTAATTTACCATAGAAGACCAAAATCAAAAAATTAACATTTCATATGCTAAGGGCTAAGCTATCTAAAGGGTACATCTGTGATTGACAATAGTTCCTTTATGCCTCTCTGTAGTGTATATATGGTTCAAGAGTTGCTGCTTCTGTATGACATTTATCTGAAAGAATGCTTTGTTGCACTTAATGCTATATCACATTACGCAGATACACCTTTCGCTGAAGATTATATTGGATATTCTAGCTGTTCTTGGAGTGTGCCTGGCATTGTTTGATATAGTAGAGCTTATTGGGACTAGACTAAACGACGGATACACTCCATATCACGAATGGTTGTCCAGTTTCTCTCAGTTCTCTTTGTGGGTAAGCATTTGATTTTATTTTTTCCCGGACTGATTTGCTTTTTCTACAACTTTAGAATGACCTCTGTCTATCACTTGTTGCCGATTTCAGCTGACCATTCTACTCGTGCTAAGATGTGAAGCATGGTCCAATGTCTTGTGCAGTGGTATATTGTGTGTTTGGTGGATTATAAAACTTGTTGTCTTCGTACCTCGCCTGCAAATAGTTCTTTCTTCACCTGAGGTGATTCTCACATTTGCTTTTCTCTGATATATATCTGCTCAGTAGAATGTTTAATCTCACTTTGTGGATTTTTTTTTTTCTATCGTAAAGCTGGGATATTAAACTTTTAGAAAATGCAGTGACATAGTGAATTAGTGAGGCTGGTAATGCAGCTTTTGTTGTTTGAGAATAAAGTAACATATAGGTTCCATCACACCATTTCATCTACTCTAATATTAAATTAGTTGTGGCCGTGTCACATCATGGACGAATTTAAAGTGTACTGGAACTGTTAATCAGTTAAAGTTAAAGTTGCATCTGGCAGTTCTTATACAAGGTTTGAATTTACAATGCAACTGGTGCATCACTATGAACTACTTGTCCAAGCAGTGAGGATTTGTGAGCTGTTGCGACTTGTGTTGCAGCACAGGAGATGTCGTCACAGAGTATTGGTGCTCCTTTTTTATTTCTCAAGTCTCGGTGAAATTTGAGAGTATACTAAGCTATGATTTCATTCTGCCCGTTGTCCGCTATTAAAAACGAACCTTATCTCATAAAATGAACAACGAATATAACCACTAACCTTCTTCAATAGGGCTGCAGAACATCTTTGATTATGCCTGCAGAACATCTTTTAGTATCAAAGTTAACAGTATTTTCTTTTTCATACAATACTTTCTAACAGGTTATAAGATGGATAAAAGAGGTATTTGTAATTGTATCAGAGGTCATCTTTGGAATCCTGATTATCATAACCAGAAGGAAATGTGCGCCATTTGGGCAGAGGTAATACTGGTCCGCTGCAGTTTGCATGTTCTCTTCTGTTCTTTGCTTTTATTTGTTTTTCAAATTCTTAAACTTCATCTTTTGGGCTACAATAAATAAAATTGATTGGTACTTCCTGTTTCAAAAGAAGCATTGACTGGTACTTCTTTTTATTGTTAATTTACACAGTGATGAGGTTTTCTATAATTTCTTGTAATATTGCAGTTCAATGGAGGAGTCCCTTCTCCCTCGCCAAAGAGAAATCAAAGAAGGTTATGTGAGTATATTGGCAACTACATTATTTTTTCATGTTCTGCTACTACCAAGAAATCGAGAACTCTCTGTGTCATGCTTTCATTGAACATTTTCTGAAGTATGCTATTTTTTCAGGGAAGCATGTTCAAGTTTTGGCATATCATGACATTCAAATCCATTGACCCTGTAATGCAATATGGTGTAAACAAGCAGCTCGACTTTGACCATTTACTTCAGCTGCCTTTGGATATGGATCCATATTCTTGCCATAATACGTTATTGAGGATTTGGAATTCTCAACAACGGGATAACATTACACAGCCTTCACTATTCAAGACGATATTTTCAGCATATGGATGGCCATATTTCTGCATTGGTTTGTTAAAGGTAATGGATTCGTTTGAACCTATCTTCTTAACTGACAGGGGATTAAAAAGGAGGTTATAGAAGAAGAAAAACAAAGCTCAAAATGTTTACTTTTCCAGCCTTTACACTCTGAGAAGATTCAAAGTTAAATGCACTGGATTTTGTTGATTAAAACTTGTTTAAGATTGAGTACACCAACTTTATAAGATTAAATTGCAAAACTTGATGTGCATGTATCATTATAAGTTGCATAATGCCTATAAGGAACCTCAAATGGTTTGCAGAGTTAGTTCGTTAACTTAAATGGAATTACTCGAAATAATACTGCTGGAGTGATGTTAGCTGTAGTTTAAGAAAACTGGTGAACTTTAAAGTATATTGCCTATATTTAAACATCAATCTCGTAACAGATTACTTCCTATCTTGCAGGTGGTTAATGACTGTCTTGGTTTTGCAGGACCATTGCTTCTTAATAAGCTTATTCGTTTTCTTCAGCAAGGTTTAGTTACTTTAAATACTACATCTTTGATTTTTAGATTCTGAAAGACTGTAACATCATATAGTCAATAAATACAATGGTAGTTCTGGCCGATACGGAGTTCATATATAAGTTAACTTTGAAGTTCTTGTTTGGTTATGAACCACTTACGGTGTTGTAGTAGCTAATGTAAGTGCAGAATATTGACCAGTAAAAAATTGTTGAACAGGCTCCACGCATCCTGATGGCTATGTTCTTGCAGTATCTTTGGGATTGGTATCTGTCTTGAAGTAATTTTCTTTCCATACTTCCTCAACTTTCTGTTAACCTCCTTCCATTTTTACTTATAATTCACATAAGCTATTCTGGTGAAACAAAAGATTATTATTTGATTGATATTTATTCTTGAACTTGATTGATTTTGATGCTTATTGGAGGAACTGAAACTCTATTTTGCAACACTGAGAATGCCAGCTACTTTTCGCCAGTCCATTCATTATAATCTCATCGTTGAACATAAATGCTATATTGTCTGTGAGAGATAGCAATCTGAATATGACAGTCTACTTGTGCAGATCGTTCCTCGACACACAATATAGTTATCATCTTGCAACGCTCAGGCTGAGGATGAGATCGAGTATAATGACTATTATCTATCGAAAGGTATAAAAGGTTCTTTAATGTGACACTATAACTGGAAATATGGCATGACTTGAAAGATAATGGTCCTGTTATATGATTGTTTTGTGGATTTCTATGTCAAGTGAAATACGGTAATTAACATTTTTTAAAATAAGAAACTATATAATGCTTGCTACAGAGTGAACCGTTGCCTAGACTAGTCACGTGATAAAGATATAGGAGACCTTCAGTGTTTTTTTTATCTCTACCCCCACACAATGTAAGTTAATAACTTAATAGTACTTCTTACTGCCATATTTCCTTGCAGTGTCTCTGTGTTAGCTTGGCCGAGAGATCAAAATTTTCTGAAGGAGAAATCCAAACATTCATGTCTGTTGATGCTGACAGAATTGTAAACTTATGCAACAGCGTTCATGATATGTGGAGGTCAACTTCTACTCCCCTTTAAAAATATCCATGTGATACCACAGACATCAAATTTAGCCAACACTTACTGGTACTCTTATAAACCGTCAGGATTATGTCACGTCCAGACGAATTATAGCAGAGACCTGTACCATCACACATATGAGAAGAGACAGTTTTCTATGTAATAGTAGAATTTACAATCCAGGTTTACCTAATTTGTTCCTTTTTCTCCCCATTGCTTCAGCTTGCCTTTACAAATAGGAATTGCTCTTTATCTACTGTATACACAAGTCAAGTTTGCCTTTTTATCTGGGCTAGCAATAACAATCTTGTTGATCCCAGGTATGTTTGTGATGTATTTGCTTGTTAATCATTTTTAGGTAGTGATTAGTTATTCACAGGATCAGAACCAAAATAAAGACTATGTTCAATATCACATTCAATGTGAAGTTGTCACAGCGAAACGTAAAAGTGGAATGACAAAGATGCATGAATTCTTGCTAAATTGTGTATTACAATATATTTGCAGTTAACAAGCGGATTGCCAATCTGATTGCTAATGCAACCACAAAAATGATGGAGCAAAAGGATGAAAGGTGTATGTTTGCCTTTATTTGTTCTCTTAGTTTGAGAAAACTCTCGCTCTGAATATTAGTAATGTTGAAGTACGATATTTGTCATATCATCTCCCTCAGCTAAATCCCCATCTTCTGTAGCTGAAACCATATTGGAAATATTTTAATTCCTTACCAGCATGTATATAATCTATCAGAGTCTCCTTCAGTTAAAAACTATGTATCTGCCTACAAAAATTCCAACATGACTACATGAGGCATTCTTTAATTAGTTCTTTCAGAATGCGTGGTTGGTATAATATCAAGCCAATGGATTGTGTTCCTTATCTTAACCAGTATTACCCGTTTTGTCTCCGATTTTAAGCTGATTTGCAACCCTCATGTTTGATCTCATTATATTTTAGTGATACTCCACTGACACATATATTTATTTTGACATTGCTGTTAGGATTTGGTTTATATTGTCCACAGTGTTAAAGTATGATATGTTTAATATTGTTGCAGGATTAGAAAAACGTCAGAACTCTTGACATACATCCGTACTCTCAAAATGTATGGATGGGAACTTCTATTTTCCCGCTGGTTGATGAAAACAAGATCTTCTGAAGTTCAACATTTATCGGTAAGAAGAATCTAGTAACCTGTTAATAATCTGTTAAACTATATGCATGTCAGTATACATAGCCAGAAGGATTGCCCCTATACTTTTCCTAATCCTAACACATCACTTGCCTTTTTTGTGCTAGACTAGGAAATATTTGGATGCGTGGTGTGTATTCTTTTGGGCAACAACACCTACACTCTTCTCTTTGTGCACATTTGGACTCTATTCTTTAATGGGGCACCAACTTGATGCTGCAACGGTATAGTTACTATATCTATGACACAATTGCTTATTGGATGAGAAATGCCACTGATAATTAAACTCTTAAATTTATGTTTATCTCCTGATTTTGAGTTTCAGGTTTTCACTTGTCTTGCATTGTTCAACAATTTGATCTCTCCTCTAAACTCTTTTCCATGGGTCATAAACGGTTTGATTGATGTAAGTGCTCATTGAACTCCAAAACCATTCTCTTAGAAAGAGAAACTATCTTAATTTGATCTCTGTCTCTGTCAGGCAGCTATATCGACCAGGCGATTGACCAAATACCTATCTTGTTTTGAGACGGATGTAGGAGTCGACATATCATCTCCCTCATGCCATGATGAGAAATTTGAATCTGAACAGATAGCTGTTGCTGTGCAAGATGCATCTTGCACATGGTCAAGTTACAGTGAGAAGGATTTTGATTCTGTTCTGGAAGGTGTAAATCTCTTTGTTCCGAAGGCTTTCATGGTTGCAGTAGTTGGAGAGGTAAATGCTGTTTTCATTAGAGTGTAAGCTTGAACCAATCACTGTTCGATAATAGATATGCACTGCTCATTACAGGTTGGATCTGGTAAATCATCCCTTTTGAACCTTCTTCTTGGTGAAACAAGACTAATCAGTGGAGCAGTTTCTCTATGTGGATCAAAAGCATATGTGCCTCAGGTTGGTTTTCTCTCATCATGTTATACTTTTCAATGCATTCTAATCTGTTTATTTATTCTTAAATTCTATCTTTGATTCAGGTGCCCTGGATAATGTCCGGAACTATTCGTGACAATATTTTATTTGGGAAAGAATATGATCAAAAAAGGTAATACTGATTGTTCTTTCTAAAGATGTACTGAACTACTGATAATATTTCCATCATGCAACTAGAGAAATGTAGAGACGTGTATAATGTATTTCCAGTATACGACTATACGCATATGTAGATTACATTTCTTGAATGGTGTTGTATGTGCGGTATTTATGTAATTTTATTGCATGCACAGATATTCAGAAACACTGGAGGCCTGCGCTCTGGATCTTGATATTTCTCTAATGCTAGGAGGTGACATGGCTCATATTGGTGAGAAGGGGACAAACTTGTCTGGAGGACAGAGAGCTCGTCTTGCTCTTGCCAGGTAATGACTCTTTCATGAGTAAGATAATTAGCCATTGTGCGACGCATCAATTGATTTTCCCTTTATATTTTGTTGTTCATGGGAATCGGCAGGGCTCTTTATCATGGCTCCGACATATTCCTGCTAGATGATGTTCTAAGTGCCGTCGATGCACATGTTGCTTCCTCAATTCTACAGAATGCCATTCTAGGCCCTTTAATAAGCCAGAAGACACGTATTCTCTGTACCCATAATATACAGGTATGATATCTGCTATTCTACTTCATTTGATTTCTTTTGAACTTAGGAATACCCATACATAAAAGTCGAAATCATGAGATTGGATAGGAAACATTTTACTACCAGGATGATTCCGCTTTTCCTAAATGAGGCTTCTTTTTGCGTTCTTAGAAACTTGAATATTAGTACATTTATTCACTACAAAAAAAATAAAAAAAATAAAAGAGCATTTTTTGTGAAAGTTTTCGTCACAATAGATACCAATTTGTCAGCAGAGGTTCTCGTGACAAATATTTCGTCACAGTGATCGTCAGCAAAAACGCGTCGCCATAGGTAATTGTGACGAATTTATTATTTGTCGTAAAAACTGTCTGACTTCTAGTGATGAATTTTAGATTTGTCTCAATAACTTACCTTCCGGTGCAAAAGTTGCGTCTCTATAGTGTCTAAATTTTTTACAGTAAGTTATTTTCGTCACAAGAAAGCCAAAAAATGTAACTGCTTTAGGGACACAAACAAAATTTATCACAAATGCCATTAGTTAAGTTTTTATCTCAGAGACAAAATAAAATTGTGACCATAGATATCAAATACCAAAAAGAAAAAAAGCTTGCAAAAATAATTTCTTGCACAATCCAATACATTACTGCCATTTCAATTATATATCAAGCACCAGTAAAGATTCAATTGATGTTACACCAAAATACACATCTGGAGCACCACTAAACATTCACTTCATGTTACAGCCATTTTTTGCAATCCAGTAAGCAAAAAATTACACATGCCAACTGTACTCCCCTGTTTTGAACGGAGTAAACTGTTGGAAACTGTTGGATTTCTAGATATCAACTACTAGTGAGTACGTTTGTATATTTGGATGGAGATGGTTTCTTTATTGCAGTTATTTGTTTTTTATTAAAAGAACTCATGGCATTTCTATCAAGTAATGGATATATCTCTGCACTGTAGGCAATAAATTTAGCTGATATGGTGGTTGTAATGGAAAAAGGACATGTGAAGTGGCTTGGGAGTCCATCTGACTCAGCTTTTACGTCCTACACATCGTTCTTATCACTCGATGAGTTCAATACATTGTCAGAGGTACAAGATAAGGGAAAATTTTCGAATACTTTGAGCGAATCAAAGAAAGACCAGGAAGTGGAGTGTGTAAGCACATCCAACGAAGCCGAAAAATTTATCGAGACTGAAACAAGAAAGGAGGGAAGAGTTGAACCAACAGTTTACAGGTGAATTTAACTCTGTGCCTCCACATGGCAGCTCTTGATGTCTTAAGAACACACGTTTAACTGTAACAATTCTGCATGATCTACAGAGAGTATGCTACATTTGCTGGTTGGTTCATTGCTATTTTGACATGCCTATCAGCAGTCTTGATGCAAGCTTCTCGAAATGGCAATGATCTATGGCTATCGTATTGGGTTGACACAACAGGGATCACGAAAAGCAAGCATTCAACCAAATTTTACCTGGTGAGTAAAGATTTTCATTATGCCTGGTGGGTCTTACTTGAGTCTTGAAACCAGAACTTTTTATATGAGACTAAATAATAGACTAATGGTAATGCCTCATCCAAAATTACATTACACTTTCACAATACCGCAATGTCAGCAAATTGTCTATTTGAATTCATAGTTGTCTTGCACATCATCTTATACTCTTAGACCTGAGACCTTCCAGCACTATCTCTTCTTTACATGGTGCAGGTCATACTTGGTCTCTTTTGTTTAATGAACTCGTCCTTGACTTTGGTGAGGGCATTCGCATTTGCATTTGGTGGCCTGCGGGCTGCTATTCGAGTACATGATCAGTTGCTGTTGAACCTTATTAATGCACCAATTAGTTTCTTTGACCAGACCCCAACAGGAAGAATATTAAATCGGTAAGTAACATCAGATTACTAAGTTCATATGTTTGAATTTCAACACTAACTAGTTGATATATATAGATTGTCTTCAGATCTATACACAATAGATGATTCTCTTCCGTTCATTCTCAACATTCTCCTGGCCAATTTTGTGGGCCTTCTGGGAATCACCATAGTTTTGTCGTTTGTACAGGTATCAACTTCACACAGTACAACTTGTTACTGGTGTAGTTGCCGGCCACCATGTATTGAAAGATCTTAATTACTAACTTGAATATGCAGGTGACGTTTCTGCTGCTACTAGTGCCGTTCTGGTTTGTGTACTCGAAAATGCAGGTTTGTATCACGTGTTATACTTTAACAGAGAATAATGCTTTCGTGAACATAAGAGCAATAGAGAAATGATTAAGAGAAAATTCAGTTTAATGGTTGGATGGAAGGCTTCTGATTATTTGAACGAATGCCTAGTTGAACTAATGGATGCCTTGAAAATTAAATATAAATCAATAACAAAAAATAGCAAATCATAATTGGTAGAGGACTTTAATGGCGACTCACCATATATGCTGGTCAGTTCTACTACAGGTCAACGTCACGGGAACTGCGAAGATTGGACAGTGTTTCTCGCTCACCAATCTATGCATCATTTACAGAGACACTTGACGGTTCCACAACTATTCGAGCATTTAAATCTGTGGTAAGCTCTGCTGCCTTCGGCTCATATGTGAAGCTTTTTAATGTTTCACGCTATTTGCGTCCAAAAGATGCAATCAGTATTATAGGACATGAAGGTCTGTATGATTCTTGATACCTGGATCTTCTCAACAAATTTAATTCAAGATATCAAACTATACATACTTGTGTGCAGGACTTCTTTATGCTAAGATTCATACAGCATGTAAAGTTGTACCAGAAGACTTCTTACACGGAAATCATTGCCAGCTTATGGCTATCCTTGCGTCTTCAGGTGTGCCTCCTGAATCCTGATACCATTGTGCTTCCAACTCGATGTGTTTCCTCTTCAATTATATAATTCTCATAATCTAAATTTGCAGTATTCATGTTTTGTACGTATGACAAGTTCTTTTCAAATCTCTTAATGCTTTGGGTAACTCAATCTGGTTAAATTGTGCAATAAGTTATAACAAGTGAAACCTTTCAGTTTTTGGCAGCATTTATTGTCTCATTTGTTGCTGTAATGGCTATCATTGGAGCTCATGGACACCTTCCTATAAGTTTGGGTACACCAGGCCTGGTAAGCATATTGAAGTGATTCAAGACAGTTTGAGAGGCTCCATAAAGTGTTGAATGCATGACTTATGCTATTTGTGACCTGTACAGGTTGGACTAGCTCTTTCGTATGCTTCTCCTATCGTGTCACTGTTAGGAAGCTTCTTAACAAGCTTCACCGAGACAGAAAAGGAGATGGTTTCAGTTGAGAGGGTATTACAGGCAAGTTAGACTTTAACCAACTTCGTGAAATGAAATCCAGCATGTCATTTATCATTTTGAGGTCTAACTTCTAAGTGATTTCATCTCACCCCAGTACATGGACATTCCTCAAGAAGAACTGGCAGGAGACTGTCATTTAGATCCAAACTGGCCATTTCAAGGAGAAGTAGAGTTTCGAAATGTGACTCTACGGTATATGCCAGCTTTAGCGCCTGCTCTATCCAATGTTTCATTTACGATCTCTGGAGGAACTCAGGTTAGCCAATTTTCAACATTTTACCAGATTATCCATTTTCTAATCCCAACAGAACTATTGGATTTTAAAGTTTTTTGCCAATTTTTTGGGAAAGGCAGTTTTTCCCTATATCGAAAAAACTGTTTTTAGTTCGCTCGGGGGTGTTTTAAACATAGTGTCTGGGTGTTTTATATAGCTTTTTCCTGTGTATAGGAAACAGCTGTCTTTCATAAGATTGCCTCGAAAACTCTTGCTCTTATGGAGTTGTTCCATCTGCAAATGAGATATGGGTCAATGTCTCATATTAAGTTAACTTTTATCTTGGTTTGCGATGAAGTTACAGCAAGTGTTGTGTTTTGTCAATGCCTCCCTGTATTTATTTTCCTCCACTACGATCACATTCCTAATATACATGACTTGGATAATATCAGGTTGGAATTGTTGGAAGAACTGGCGCTGGAAAATCAAGTATTTTGAATGCGTTGTTCCGTCTTAACCCAGTTTCCAGTGGACTTATTTTGGTAGATGGTTTAAACATTGCTGCAGTTCCTGTTAGAGATCTTAGGTCGAAGATTGCAATTGTTCCTCAGAGCCCCTTCTTGTTTGAGGGAACATTACGGTACGTAAGCATTCACTAACCACATTTTTGAATCACTTTCTGGGAACCAGTGAAGAATATTAATGTTGTGCGAACCTTCAGAGCCAATCTAGATCCCTATGATACGAAAACTGATGGAGATATATGGAGCACCCTAGAAAGATGCTGTCTGAAAGAGGAAATAGAAACAGCAGGAGGCCTTAATATTCATGTGAAAGAATCTGGAACGACATTTTCAGTTGGGCAACGACAGCTCCTCTGCCTTGCACGCGCACTTCTCAAGTCCTCCAAGGTAAGATACTAAGATATGAATAGTGCATCAGGGAATCTGCAGAATATAAGTTCTCTGTTATACGTAACATGCTCAAATTTCCCTAGTACTTTTTCGAAAGCAACTAGTTAAATATTGCAATATCTCTCCGTGGAAATCTCTTCCTCTTCGTCCCAAATTTCAAACTTTTTGGGGCAGAATATTTTTCCGAATTTGAAAAGAAACATGTTATAGTGCCATTTATGAAAACACAGGAGTTCTACAACAAGGGAATTGATCATTAGGAAATAGTACTTTGTTGCGTTTATACCAGTCATGCGAAAATGGAATCACGGATCTTCGAATCTGTCAGATGACTATCTTTGACATATATACGTAACTATTAACTGTCACTCTGTCAGGTCCTTTGCTTGGATGAATGCACAGCCAATGTGGACACTCAAACAGCATCCAGACTGCAGAAAGCAATTTCCAGTGAATGCCGAAGCAGAACAATTGTGACTATCGCTCATCGCATTTCAACAGTTTTGCCCATGGACAATATCATTATCTTAGATCAAGGCACACTGGTACGTTCCCAATTCACCATGCTCCAC
>JAYMSL010002257.1:0-14736 GCA_036897195.1 Plantago coronopus
TTTGAAGTTACAGAGGTTCTATAGTTTATGTCGGCAGTACAAATAATTGTTATTTAAACAAAAGCATTGAATTTTACCCAAGTTTGGCGAAACCCATATTCCCCACTAGGCCAAGTAAACTTCAAACTCCGATCCTCAATGCATCTCTGAGAAGCATTCAAGAAATTTTGCATAAATATTGTACATGCTGATATTATGGCTACCAATTAGGAGACACTTTGTATATATATGTGTATGTGATATTTAACAATTCATTTGTCCATTGTGTTGGGGAGATTTTTATTTACAAGGAACTTGGATCTATAACGAGTTAGTTATAGTAGGATATACATTATAAGACGTATCTTTTTTTGATGATTACATATCATTAATGTGTATGTAGAGCATATATGAGTCGAATGATTTGATCAAGTAAGTGTAAGTATTCAGTGACAGATGTCTAACATATTTAAAAACTCCATAGTCAAATATATATATGATGAATTGATAATTCAAAATTATGGGTGAGACAACCCTCCCTTTTCGTCATCCCTATCTCCGACTGAAATGATGTGAAATATGAACAACAACATAAATTCATGTGTTCCTTCCAAATTAAATCGAACATGTGATCTTGCAAAATGACGTGCTATTGTATTGCAAAATTGTTGTCTTTCAATTGTTTTTTCTTCTTTCTCAATAAGCTAATCACATAGCTTTACCTTAATTAAGGTCGTTGTTCAATTCACATTAAATTTTCTGAATTGAACTGAAGTTACTTTAAGTATAAATTTCAATTAGACGAACTTAAACAGAATATAATAGATATAAATTTAAGGTGAATTAAAAATAACCTAACTCAACACTCATATATCTGAACCTCCCACCTCCGTCTAGGTTCAAACCATTTACATTCTTCCCAACTCCAAATACATCCCACTCGGTCACCTTATAACCAGTTTCTTTTATTGTATACTGGAAGTGTATAAATTTAAATTTGTGATTCGTGGTAGAATGTATGGGACTGATTGGTTCTCAACTAGGCACCCTAATTGAGTTTTTTTTGTTGTTTTTGGCTTTGCCTCTCAACTAAAAACTCTTCTAATTTAGTCATCAATTTTCACTCTCTCTCTCTCTACCTTTTATATTCTATTTATTCATTGCACACTTTTACACATTCTTACACACATATTCCACACCTTTAATATCTTAAACACACACTCCATATATTACACCCCTACTATTATTCCTCCTAAAACACCTAAAAGTATTTAAAACAACCAAACACAAATTTCAAACCTTGTTAAGGACCAGTCACTATTCATCAACTAATTAACTCACAAAACTATACTAGTTAAGTTAGAACCAATAAGTCTGTATGAATTTCGAACGATATTTACATGTGTTACTATTCGTGCTCTGATGAAAAGTTTAATATAATTTCATATAAATCATTTCATATATATCTCAGACACGTTTTTTTTTTATAAAAAAAAAAATAGAAGAATGAAATAACATTCCCAAACAAACACGGAACTCAATCTAGAATTCTATTTTTGATACAAGACGTAAGTATCCTTAAATGAGTCCAAGCATTAGGAGAGAGTATCCTCGATGGAGTCCTATTCTCATATTAATTAGAGTTCTTTTCTTATAAGGATTAGAGAGTATTTTAGTTTAGTATCCTAGTAGTTTCTTTATTTTACTTGTCCTAGTAATATACGAGTTCTAGTTAACTTTTAATTAGTATTGATTCCTGCGTGGGTCTATATATATTAGCTTTTAGAATAGCTGACTTACATTTTACACATTGATATATTTGATATTATTGAGTTTTGCTCTGTTTGATAGTGGACTAGCTATTTAATTGTTCTTCACCTGGAGTTCTACGTGTAAGAATCCTCCTTATATACCTATCAATTTTCTCTGGCTCTTTAATTATTTCCAACATTTTGTACAAGACCAAATTCAATTTTGTCTGGTCAGTATCTAGAATGTTTGTACACGGTCTAATAGCTATTAAGCTCTGTCATCAGTTTCAATTCTCATTTGCTCGAGTCTACTCATTATCTTTCACACGGAATACTATTTTTTGTTATTAACTTCAATCGATAAGCTAATTTTTAGTAATGGCCTAATAGGTCATCAAATTTCAT
Source organism: Plantago coronopus (assembly GCA_036897195.1). Lineage (NCBI taxonomy): Eukaryota > Viridiplantae > Streptophyta > Magnoliopsida > Lamiales > Plantaginaceae > Plantago > Plantago coronopus. Next base: position 2,136 of record JAYMSL010002257.1, read on the forward strand.
AATTGATTAACTAGTTTGCATTAATGGATTTACTAAATCAATTAATAATAGTCTTTATTTTTATTTTTAAGAATCATGAATTAATAATAAACGATTAGTCCAGCATATAAAACGACCTATCAATTATGTAATTCTATTTATATAGTTCCTACCCTACACACATTTTACCTCAAAAGTGATACACTTACGCACCCGTTCAAAATTGAAAAAGTAAGATATGAACAGATACATTTTAAATTAATAGTAAGCTACTAGAATTAATACATCAAATTTGCCAAAATAAATATTATACTATAAATATTTATTCTAGTCAATAGTCAAATATTAAACTCATTAATGTTTTAAAGTAGCTTATAAAATAGTATTAATCACTTGTATTATTTCTCCAAAAGTTTTACAATAGAATGTAGTATACTCATAAATCTCTTGAGTCTTGACCATAAAATCATTTATGTCACATTCCTGTAAAATCATTCAAGTAATATCCATAAATACCAACTCCAGTTTCAAGTTGCTAACCATAACTTCCATTATCCACAAAATTTCAGAAGCAAAATTCAACAAATATCCAAATCAGTCTAAGAACAGTTGACTGATTTTGACGATGATTATTATGAATATCAGGCAGCCCACAAGACTAGACCGTTATTATTACAAGAAATTCAACCCCAAATAAGAAATAGGAAATACAAATTTAGCACTAACCATAGTTAGTTAGCTCCTTAACCATAGTTACCTCTCCAGTCTCCCCCACTATAAATTCACAACTTTTACCTTCTTCCTGCCACATTACAATCACTCCCTCTCTTTCTGTTACCTTCATACCCAACTCAAATTCAATCAACAGGTCCGTACAATAATCCTTTTACGATATCATTCCTTAATGTCTGTACAAAAACTGTAAAAGCTCACTTTTGTGTCGCTCTTGTTGTTGTAATGAAAGGACTCTGTTTGTCAGAACTTAGAGTTTGTTAATTTTCTGTTTCCGAATTCTGATTTGTGCTTTTGCAGCAGAGTGAAGAAATGGCAAATGATCATCATGAGTATGAGGAAGCCATTGCTGGCCTCACCAAGCTGCTCAGGTACAGATTATCATACCACACAACATCATTTCATATTTTCGTTTCCATTTCTACTCCTGAATTGCAGATTTGGTCCCTTAACTCGGTATCTGATCGACAACATAACGTAAATTCTACATACAGAAATATATTGTATCTGGACTAATAATAAGAATTGATGTTAAACATATCGGATTTTAAAATCGGAAGAGGGCCGAATAAATAGGCTTGTGTCACGATCAAGCTAGAGTCGTTTCGTTTCGTCTCCCTTAATAATCGGCCGGTGTAATGTAATAAATATATAGTTTGTTGTTTGTTTCAATGGGTCCATTTTACGGTGTGATCATCATCCATCATCAGAATTATGGTTGTGATGGGACCCACACGTGTTTTGTTGCAGTGAGAAGAAGGAGCTCGGGGCGGTGGCCGCCGCGAAGTTGACAAAGCTCCAGGAGGAGCTGGCGGGAGACGCCGGCCAGGCCGCGTTTGACCCCGTTGAGAAGCTACGGGCCGGGTTCGAACATTTCAAGAAAGAGAAATACGAGTAAGTGTTTGTTTGTTTTTTTTTTTTTTAATTGTGTGATCATGGATAGAGAAATTTACGAAGGAATTGGAGTAAATATTATTTTAGGTAGTGATCATGTTTGTTGGCTATAAAGTGTTGTACTACGCGCATCTCTGCTGGAACCTTCCTCAGCATAAACTGTTGCGAGATTCTTGGAGATGCCGTGTGTGTTTCTATTATCTGCTTTCCTCAAATTAATCACCAGTTTCTTGATTAATTCCTTACATAACTACCATAATCCGTAATAATCACGGCTTTAGACTTTTATATTGGCCTCTGATTATGTCAGAGTTGAATTTAACTTTATCATATTTATTTTCAAGTAAGAGTTGAGTTGCAAGTATGATGTTAGAGGTTTGAGTCATGTCGGATGCAAGTTTATGCGTTTGTATATTTACATTATTTTAGTTTCATATAAGGTAAATTTCATGTTGCATTTTGAGCGTGATACATGACATCATAAGTAGATTTATAAGACATGGTAAAAGGATAACCTAAGGGATAGGTTGTATCTAGTTTTGCTTGGACTTAGTTTGAAAATCAACAGCTATGTTGCAGAATTTCTTGGTTCTTTGTTTAGAAGAAAAAATAATAATTCATTGGTATCTTATTCAAAACACCATTATTAACAAAGACTATATAGCCGGACAAAGTTTCAAAGTGGTGTGGCTGAAAATGACTCAAAGAAAAGCAACGGTGGGTAGTGGCCATACTGGGCATCCTAGTGTATGTCAAATGCAGTGAATAAGTTTAGGCAGGGCATGTCGTCCTTTTTCTTGCTCTACTACTTGACTCGAATGAAAAAATTCTCGTTTCTGCTTTACATGTTTTCAAGATACGGTGTTACAATTACAATACAATAGTAATATGATTTTTTCTCTTGTTATTGTAGGAAGCAGCCTGAGTTGTACGGGCCACTTGCCACTGGTCAGAGCCCCAAGGTATTTAAGTTAACTGATTAGATTTTGGTATTTTATCATTTTATAAAAAGATTAGCACACTAGTACTCCACTAATGCAAATCTGGGGTTTAATTTGTTTGCATAATTAATGATGTTTGTTTGACTTATAAGTTGATGATTGATTAATGACACACAGTTCTTGGTGTTTGCGTGCTCTGACTCTCGAGTATGCCCTTCACACATGCTGAATTTCCAACCTGGGGAGGCCTTTGTGGTTAGAAACATTGCTAACATGGTTCCCCCATATGACACGGTACTCATTTTTATTTATTTTATTGCAATTATTCATCCTTAAGTTTCATATTATCTAGTCCCTTTTTCACAAATAATTCCGGATTGAACGAACCTGAACTGAAATTAACGTTATTATGATAATTTTATATTAAATAATGTCTGGAATCTGGGGTCTCAAAATAATGTTGGATACATAACAACTAAACTGGGAGTATTATTTGTTACTACTACTACTACAGTTAATATTATTCTGACATGATCTGTTTGCCAATGAATGCAGACAAAATATTCAGGAGTTGGGGCTGCAATTGAATATGCAGTTGTGCATCTAAAGGTGATTGGTTACACACCGTTAATCTAATCATATTCTAAAGTAATTAAGTTAGCTTAATATTCTTCTCTTTTGGATCAGTACATCCATTGAATTTTATTACTTGTCAACTCCAATAAAGCAGTGAGAAAGTGGTGTGGTGTAATGTACATGTAAAGCACCACACTTTTGATTCATTCCACTTTGGGAAGAATTAGGAAAACAACATGTGTCTTAATTAACTCTTTTAATCTTGAAGTAAGATAATCATAAAATTTTCAAAGTCTGTATTTAGGAGAAGTTACATGGATGTAAGAATACGTCTTAAACCATCTCAAATCGCGAACAAACAAATTAAATGGTTGTTGAAATAGTTGTTGAGTTAGTTTTATGATTTAGGGTATGTGCCAAATGTGGAGGGTGTCCATGTCTTGCCAGTGGGGCACTTGTGCTCCCAAGATTGTACTTAAGTAGATGTGTCGTTAAAACTTTCAAGTCGCAGTACCCGGTTAAATATGTTCCTAATTTCACCACTGTTCATAGTTGCATAAGATTGGTGTGTTATAGGTGAAATGTATGCTTCTCAAAGAATATTGGGGTGCATAGTATATTATTTCTTGATTACAATTAGGACCTTTCTTTATCCATTTGATTCCCATTGGAGCTAAACTAGAGAATTATGCATGTTAGGTGGAGAATATTTTGGTCATTGGGCACAGCCGTTGTGGAGGGATCAAAGGCCTTATGTCCATTGCTGATGATGGGGCCAATAACAGGTCAGTAATGGTGGTGGCAAAATATAGAAAGTAGCTTTATTTCCCATTCTGCACTTATCTTCTATGCTTTTTCTCCTACCCAACATACTGCTGTCCTTATCTATATACTAAGGAACATTTCAAGAAATTTTATTCAAATCTTTACACTTTTGCTTACTTTTTGTTAATGATTTTGAAAATGCAGTGATTTTATTGAGGACTGGGTCAAAATTTGCCGCACTGCCAAGTCGAAGGTGCAAGCAAAATGCAAGGAGTGCGGTGACGATAGCTTGGATTTTGATGGACAGTGTGCTCTGCTTGAGAAGGTAATATACACGTATAATCAGACTTAATCGGGTTGATAAAAAAATTCTAGTTCCTCCCTTGTTCGTAACACAGTATTCTAATGATATGTTTGGTTTGTACAAAACAGGAGGCGGTGAACGTGTCCCTGACTAACTTGTTGAGCTATCCATTTGTGCGCGAAGCTGCTCTGAAGAAGACGGTTGCGCTCCAGGGAGGGCACTATGATTTTGTGAATGGTGCTTTTGAGCTTTGGCACCTGGACTTGGACCTAACTCCTGCTGCATCAATTCTGGCATAAAGTGTGATAAAAGGAAATGCATTTCGAAGGCAAAGACTAAAGGGCAGCAAGAATAAGTGATGTGGTGCTAGGCTGCTAGCTGATCACAAGGGTTGACTGAGAATACATGCGCGTTTAAGTTCCTTTTCTGTTATTTTTTACAAAGTATTATAGCACACTTTTGCTTTTGTATGTGAAAGTGTTTTTACATGTGATTATGAACTATATATTTTGTTATTGATATAATATCAATGGAAGTTACTTTTTTTTATCCCCTGAAATATATATTAGTATAAGAAAACATCGTATTTCACAAGAATAATTTATTACTTTAACATCCTTTTCAATCGGGATGGAGGGTTTATCCCTCTTTCAACTCTCGTAACCATTTGAAGCTACTTGTAACGAGTATGATTTTAAATGAAGGACAACAATATGACTGTCACAGTATAATACTAGAAGTATGTATGATGCGATCTCAACTCTCTAATCAAAATCCTTGATCCTCATGCTTCTATGGCTTCTTTAATTAGATGCCTTAGAGCCGCATATTAGTTCTCCTTTAGGGCAATTGACAACACGATTGTTTGATAACTCAACTCCTAATTAATGACAGGGTCGATGAAAGTTAACACATTAGTTTGTACCACAATTTGCATTTTTACATATCACATCCAGTGCAAGAAAAATAGAAACTTCTTTTGAACTTATATGACCATAATTTGCAAATCTATCGACATATAGATTACATTCCTGAATCCTGATTAACTTTTCCAGTTCTAGTCATAACTTTGCTAACAAGAAGCAACACGTATAATACAAGCCAGGACACTACAACAGCAACACAAATGACTAGTATAAAACCAGTTCACTTGCACAGTTGCACTTGGTTGGGCCAACCAACTTTAGTAGAATATAGTTGTCCAACGATCCAATTTGAAGAAAACAAGCGGGCGGCCCACCTCATTGGCCCAATATATACCATGATAGGTTATCGACTTATCAAGTATGATGAATGGGGAATCTTAGGTTCTGTTTAGCGAAACTGAAAGACTTATAAGATGTTTGGTAGATGATAAGCTAGTTAGTAGCTTATTTTTATAAGTTTGTTTAGTTAGTTTATTAATAAACTAGTTTATAAGCTAGTTAATTTGATAAACTATGTGTTCACGTAACAAGCTTATTTTAGTCAATGATCAAATAAGTTCCTCGAGCTAAGCTAATGGTAAACATAGCCTTAGTTGTTCTTTTCTTCAACTTCGACTTGGTAATTTTATTTTGAAACGGTAATTTTTTTTTTAAAAAAAAATTAGAAACGAGCATAAGAAATGCTCGAAAACAATTACAGAGATGTCAAAGACATTACCAGACCTAACCATGCCGAGACTTTTTTTTTTGAAACGGCAAAATTTATTCATATATAGATATGTGCATGATAGAGCTAAGCATCATCTGCCTCGTCCGAAGTATCACCAGAACCTCACACCCCGACTCCCTCCTCCTAGACTTCAGGTATAACGGACCCGACGACCTTTGCCTCCTTAAAAACCTCCATGGGGAAAACCCAACGGGATAAAAACCTCTCAAAGGAAAAAAGAGCACAACAAGTCGCCGGATACCCAAAGTCCACCTCAACCAATTACAAATAGTATCTAATACAAACTACCCATCAACCAACCAAAACCGGACTTATTACAATAGAAACTAATACAGTCTACACTATTCTAGTGCCCGTGCACTCCCTAAGCCACTTGTCAAGTACCATAAGTCAACTTTTCTATATTTGCTTTCACTGTAGCCATGCTTACGTGATGTACTATTTAGCTCCATGCCATCCTTCTCCCTTTTCACTAACCATGTCGAGACTAACAATCAAACATATCTGAGCCCCTGACCCCAACGTCACCTAAACCAACACCCATCACCAAGACCTGAAAACTCACCTATACCTAAACCACACCCGAACCTACACCCAAACATCACGGGGTTCGCGTAAACCTCACACCCAAACCCGAATTTACCTAGACCTACACCTGAACCCAACAACATCAGAAACTGAACCACGACCCAAACCTAAACCAACACGGAATTTGCCAATACCTCTCCTAGCACCTAAACCAGCCAGACTCTTCTGGCATCACCCGAACCTAGACAAAGTTCGTCTACACCTCCTGAACACCATCTTCACGCCACCACCACATACTCGAATTGGTAAATTATTACAAAACTATTAATAAATTACATTTCTTAATCAATACACATATATAAACAACTAAATTTAATACTTACAACTATTTTAGTCTAAACTTGTATTTCACAATAATCGAACCCTTAACATTTTACCGTTATATCATCTTATAATTCCCGATGAACCTTAGCTTATTGTCTACGCCTCATCTCATTTTTGAAATTTGAACAGTGAAAGAAACAATTAAGAATAGATGTATATTGTAAACATGCCGACATTGTGGACAAGACCCTTTGGGTCAGGGAGACTGGGATAGTTGATGGGGGACTGCTATATGACTCTATGAGGGACATGTAATTGGTTATGGTTATATTATGTTTCATCTCGTGCATTTTTTACTCGCTCGCAAGTGTCTCTCAAAACCTTCTAGCGGGCCATCTATCAATATTGCTCCATGGCAAGATCAATTGATTCAGTAGTTTAGATGAATTATTGACAAGCAGTGTGTTTTATTCGTATAAGTTGATTAAATAGTGTAAGTTGATTATGTCCCTAAGACGTATAAGCCTTTGAGACTTAAGAGTTAATTGCTTTTATACTGAGTACATAGGTAATTTAATTAATAATATTAATATATATTATGTATATTATATTTATAAGTAAAAAAATTTTTTAATATCATTTTACTTTGAAAATATCATGAGTTAATAATTTAGTATTTAAAAGTTAACTGAGATAAAACGTGTTTGTACTTTGTGTAGGTGTACTTCACCAATTCCTGTTTTTTTTTTTTTTGTTTTTTGTTTTGTTTAAGGAAATTAAAATTAGAAGGTAGAAGTGAAAAAAAAAAAAAAAAAAAAAAATAGAAGGTAGAAGAAAGTAGAAACAACTAAAATAACGATTTCAGTATTTCCAGAGAAATAACATTAGCAACAACTGCTATATAGCTGCCTGCTTTTATTTTCTTATCGGCTTTCTTCTTTTCCGGCCGCTAGTCCGCTCCGCTGCTCTCATCTTCACAACCTATCTATCCCATTTCTCTTTCAGCTGCCTAGTTTCCGAGCTCTCTATCCCATTCTTCTCCCAGGTATCTATTTCCAACCTTTCTTTTCAAAATTCACCCAATTAACCATACGTAGAGCTTCATACTTCATACACAAATTATCAGGATATGCTACTCTGATGCCATAGCTAGTCTGTCACTAGGTGGGGCTACGTTTCGAGTTTAATTACTTCATTCTATTGGAAATGGACAACACTTGTTCTTATGCTCACTTTAATGCAATTCTTAATTTAATTGATGAAGTTAAGTTTTGGAGTTTCACTCTGTCTACTGTCTTTGTGGTAAAGAGCATTTGTGTTATCTGTTCTACAATTTGAGGTCGAATTGTATTGTGTTGAAAGGTATTTAAGAATTGGGGGAGTGAGGTGGAATTTGAAATGTTAAAAAGAAGTTCCATCATTGCTTTCGGTTGTTATGTTGTTTATTTGAAGTAGGCTATTCAGTTGAGTTACGTTTGCTTTTGTCTGATATTTGTTTCCTTGCAGGTCCAGAGCTTCAAGTGAGCACATAGGTCTTAGACTCCTAGCAATGGTGCTTATTAGCTGGGTAAGTTGTCTTCTCCTGGCTGATATAAAATAGTGGTTAAACAGCATTTGATTTAAGTTTGCTGCATTACTGCCTTGAGTTTTATAGTAAGACAATTCTAGAAGCCTCCAAGGACATAACGTCCTCTGGTGATCTGGGGTTGGGGATTTCATTTACTTTCTTGGAGTAATGACTGTGCAACTCCAGTTTCACTTGTAAATAGCATGCATTAGTTGCTTGGATAGGTGCATCTTCAGGAAAAGAAAAGTCTAGCTAGGTGTCAATGTAATACATATTTTGATTCACGATGATATATCATATGAAATTGGGAATGGCCTTGAAAGTCATGAATCAGTACTATTGATGATGTCAAAGAATGAATAATGAAATAATTGATTGTGGATACTTATACAATGCATGTATTTAATTTTTAGATGGTTAAGAAAGTACTATTCCTGCTGAATTGCTCCATCTATAGAAATCACTAGCATGCACGACTTGCAAGTTCTAGACTATTATGTGAGCAGATGTCTAGCATTTTATTCCCGTGCAGTAGTTCTTTTTATTTATTTGTTTTTTTTCTTTTTCAGATAGATAATGTGTTCCATATTTGTATGAAAAAGGAGTAAAAAATTAAGTCTTGAGGTTAATATGATCATGTTGATTTTGAAGAGCATGCTATAATTTATTTTATCAGCTCCCACTTGTTCATGATCAGAAGACACCATGAAGGAAATCAGATGTAACTATTTTGTAAAGGAAAACATGTGGGCATCATCTGATGTTGTGTGGAGACCTATTATTGACTTTTCAACGGTGGAGCGCATACCATGTCAGCAAAATAGAGAACGTAGGGTAGATCTTGGATCTCATAGAAAAAGAAGACCAGTTGCACACTTATTTATGTCACGGTTAGGGAATAGGAGTCCGCAACCTCTACTTCCAGCTTCGACAAGAGGTATTTCTTATATTCTTATTCTTAATGTGTTACTAACTGAATGTTTACATCAATATGCTGCTGAATACTCAAAAGCTTCCAGTGATTTCACAGATGAAGTGAAGATTAAGAAATGTTGCAGTAGTAACTCATTGGTGAAAAGTCTCTTCTCAAGTGAATGCAGAGATGGTAGTATTATTGTAAGGAACTCATTCGTTGGTGAAACTTTTTCAACCAGAGACCAGTTTGTCGAGGAGCCTTGGCTGTTTCAGCCATCTGTTTTATCTCAGCATATTCCAGATTTAGATGTTCCAGGCGATATTGATAATCAAGTGGATATAGTAGATTATCTTAAAAGTGATGTCCAAAATTCCAAATTATTTATCAAATCCTCAGACTCAGTTGGGTTTGGTGATAAATCTGATTCTAATATGAATGGGATGAGTAATGAATACAAGAAACTTGATGCCTTTGTAGCAAATTATCCTGTTGAGGAACCCTGGTTGTTTGAATCGGTTAATTCAACGAATGACCACACTGTTAATGAGCAGCCCCATGCCATTACACAGAATTTTGTGATTGAGGAAGAGAGCAATTCAGGGATAAAAGAGGACTCCGTTTCCACCGTTATTTTGATAAATTCTTCTATATGTACCATGCAGAGAATAGCTGTTCTAGAAAATGATAAGCTGGTTGAGTTATTGTTGGAACCTGTCAAAAACAATGTGCAGTGTGACAGCGTATATCTTGGGGTAGTAACAATGCTACTTCCACATATGGGTGGTGCATTTGTAAATATTGGTGGCACCAGGCCATGTTTCATAAAAATAGAGGACAAGAGGGAACCATTTATATTATCTCCATTTCAAGGTCATGTGAAAGATAGAGAGGTGAGTGATTCCCTATATTATAATTCTGAAGAGGACAAGTTTATTCCTCAAAATGGAACCCTGCTTCATGGAGTTGAAGAACCAGATGTGATGGATCATGATCTAAGTGAAGATGAATGCATTGATGATGAGTTTGGAGATCACGATAATCGCTCCCAAATTGATGTCTTGGAAGTTATCAAGGAAAACATAAATGGACATGTTACACAACGTGCAGGTGAGACTAGTGATGAAACATTCTTAGAAGAGCTACATGGAGACCATCTTGATGCACTCCAGAATTCCAGCATCATCACAAAGGAAGGAAGTAAGTGGAAGCAAGTTCAAAAGGGATCGAAAATAATCGTGCAAGTCATTAAAGAAGGGCTAGGCACTAAAGGACCCACATTAACTGCCTTTCCAAAGCTGAAAAGCAGATTCTGGGTATATTATATCTGCCCTTTTCTATGTTTCATGCTTGAAGCATATATGATTTTGCCTGAAAAAACATCATGATAAGTTTTTCTAGTTATCCTGAATATTGAATGCTGCAGATATTATGTACTCGCAACAAAAGAATTGGAATTTCGACGAAAATTACTGGTATTGAGCGGACGCGATTACGTTGCATAGCAAAGACATTGCAGCCTTCTGGATTTGGCCTCATTGTAAGGACTGTTGCTTCTGGTCGTTTACTGGAGGAGTTGCAGAAGGACTTAGAAAGTTTGCTAGCAACATGGAAAAGCATAATGGAACATGCCAAATCTGCAGCTCTTGCCGCAGAAGAAGGTATTGCTGGAGCTGTCCCAGTTATACTGCACAGGGCAATGGGTCAAACAGTCTCCGTTGTCCAGGATTATTTCAATGAGAAGGTGGTATTCATAAGTTTTGCGTTTAAATAAAGGAATTTATGTTCTATCGTTACTACAAATTATCTGGATTAGTTCTTGATAACATACGTGTTAATGATGTATAGCCTCATTTAATCTTTTCTTTTACAGGTGAAGAGCTTAGTAGTTGATTCTCCAAGAACATATCATGAGGTATATATGCGTGTTTTAGAAGTTTATTCTCTGTTACTTTTTGGTCAATTACTTAGCACCAAAATGTGAATGGATTGGATAAATGCCTTGTCCACCAGCTATATTTGAGGAAGTTATAGAGCATTTGCATATATGAGTTTGAATATAAGCTAGAATCTATGGAAGCCCATGTTGTTGTTGGTCATGCTGATGTGTGATATATGATCATGGATATACTTAGGGTGCACAACGATGGTTGAAATTCTGCTGGGCTAAGTTCATGTTTACCTGAAACTACATGAGCTTACAAGGAAAGTACCCGGCTTGAGTCTGTCAATATAAGATGTTTTGAGAAGTTCACAACATGTTGGACTGACCTGTCTGTAGTTCTAGACAATTGCAAATCCATGCTGGTGACTCAATATTTACTCATATTTCTTTAGGTTGTTTATTAATTCTTTCTTGAATTTGTATTTTCATACAATTTTTTATTTTCTTTTCCTGATATTCACTATACTCAAATCTTCCTTTGGCTTTACGTATGTCTTGATACTTCGTATTTTAAGAGCTTACAGAAAGATTTGAGAATTTTGGTCATTTCAAGTTTTCAACGTAATGGCTAAATATTTTAGCCTAAATCATTGGAGATAAATACATATGGATTGTATTTATATTTGTGCACAATTAGTTGTGCTCGAAAGGATATTATGATGAATGTATATCTGTTACATCTGCATACATATTTCCTTGTTTGTTCCAAAAGTCAAAAATCTCTATTCTATTCTATTTACAAGTTCCTGAGTCTTATGTGTTTTATATCTACTGTCAGGTTACCAACTATCTTCAGGAGATAGCACCCGACCTTTGTGAGAGACTGGAGTTATACAGCAAAAAGACTCCACTTTTTGATGAATACAATATTGAGGGAGAAATAAGCAATATACTCAGTAAAAGGTCAGTTAACATCAGAAGTTATTTAATCTGGTCCCTATAAGAGTTGCAAAGCATGACATTTGTCCGGACTATTTGCTGTAAAGCTTTTTGTGCCCCGCACTGCATAGTTTGTTTGACCTCTACCACTTAATCTTTCTGGCCTTCCTTATAGAATCTTTAGAATGGGTAGTGTAAAAAATTACCTAAGGTGCTATAGTTGCTTCTTGACTTTCTGGCTTTTCCGTTCAGTAAAGGTGTCTAAGCCTGTGATATAATTATGAACTAGAATGTTTCTATTTATGTTATATAAATTTAGTGTCTTCCAACAACTGGCTTGCTTAAGTTGTGATCATATGATACACAAATTTGTGTGAAGCAGCTTTTGATATAGACAGTAACTCATGGAAGACAACAATTGAAGCTATGCATTCCATGTTTTTTACCCTGGGAAATGGGATTTAATTCATTATGAAGAGTTGACTAGCAACCCCACCTAGGAGTCTTGTCACTGCTTGCTCAGAGTTGGCTGGGTCTGGCTCATTATTAACAGGTCCTATGAGCTTCAACAACCCCCCCCCCCCCCCCCCCCCCCCCC
>JAYMSL010002258.1:0-14732 GCA_036897195.1 Plantago coronopus
TAATAGTTGAACTTCATCTTATCATTGACTTAATTAATCCAAATATAATCATAAAAGACCAAGAGATGAATTAAAATCAGCCACTAACTCGCTCCTTGATTGATGTGCTCATATTTCATCTAGAGTAGTTGACATATCGATCTTGTTGTTTTTGTTATACAACGAATACTGTGTAAGTTGACACGAATACTCATCTATTTATACAAAAAGAAAAAAAAGAAGAGCAAGTACTTACCATGACAGGTGACTATGCTGCATGAGAGGTCGGGGAAGTGGGAGTTTGTGTAATCTTTATGTATGGTAATATTGTATGGTACGTAGTTTTCTTCGCAAATATTTTAGGAAGGTCGGCATTTTCTTATAACATAGAAAGTTTTTAATTGGCTCTAGTTCTCTACATCATCTCACAAGACTGCTTCATTTTCTTGCTGAAGAAGATTAGGCTTCCTGAGATGAAACAAATCTCTGACATAAAAATACATGAGAAAAATACATACTACTAATTCACTTAAAATTCATACGGTATGTCTTATATACAACAAAACATGAAAGTAGTTTGAGCATTCATACAACTTTTTACAGCAATCTCACTTCGTAGTTTGAGCATTCTTACAACTTTTTACAGCAAACTCACTTCACGGCATAACAAATACACCATTCGGAATTCCCAATGGACCAAAAAGGGAAGACCGGAAGACAATATGTACTACTTACAAGACATCACAGTTTCAATATCTCAACTTGCTTTAGAGGTTTCACAGAAGTCCCGCGGGGTCTTCCAAACATCATTTTAGTAAAATATATGCCAGTTCCAATTTCCTGAACCAGTTACTACTTGTACAATCGATTCCAGTAACAAAAGTTCCATTTCTCCACACCTTAGAAACAGATAAATATGCTGTAATGGTTCATCTGCAACAAAGTGACTAGTTAGACACGAACTAATGTATCTAACTTTCCAGTTTCACATGAAACTACAAATTTATCAAATCTAAAGAGAATGAACACAACAAGACTTACCATCAAGACCGTCCAGAAACTAAACAGCATATATCCTTATGACCTGATCAATCTTGGCACGACACACAGGGCAGCCAAACTTCTTCCCTTTGATCTCATTCAAACAGGACATGCAGCCAGCCATGTGCCCACATGGAATGCAAGCACCTTCAAGTGGAGCATCAAGGCATATAGTACAACATGAAGAAGAAGATGAATCAATATCTTCTACCTTCACACCCACACTAGTAGCAGATACGCCGCCCTCCACAGACGTTGAAGATAAATCAGTCATGTCAATTGACGGATAGTGAATCGGACCATCATCTATAGGCACATCTGCAACAGGGGCTGAAGGGACGGGGGCAGGAGCAGGGTTCTCAGTTTGCACAACTGAAGGTACACTGGTGTGACTTTGCAATTTGCTATGACTCACTTCTTGGCTAGTAGAGCCAACATTAAAATAGCCCTCTTCATGAATGGAGTTACTAGCAGAATGGCCCGAGCTTGAAGATGTAGTAGCTTGTGAACCTGAATCAGAGTCTGTATGTACTGGCATTTGATATGGTGCAGACTGCAGAGAAGCATTTATCGCAGAAGCTAATTCCTCATCTTCTGTGGCTGGTGGTGCAGTGGGGTGCTGATTGCTAAAAGGAAATGTTGGATGCATCACCTGTTTTTCAGATCATCAAGTGTTAAAATAATGAATGAAGAGAAAAAGGAGACAGATGATATCTATCAGCAATGTATCCCAGATAATTAATTTTTTATCGCACAACTCATGCTTTGGTGAGCTATGTAGCATATGGTAAAGACAACGAGGATTTAGCGCAAGTGAAATATGACATGACATTGGGAAATTTACTTGATAGTTTGTAATAGTTTGCCGATTAAAAAAGAAGACATGACATTGGGATCCTTGTACTGATAGTCTACTCTCCTAGCCCCCCGGAACACCAGTTATTAGCACCAGCAGAAGCACATTAAGAAAATGCAACTGTACATGCTTAAATATTGCAGTTAGACGGCTCTTGTGGTGCATAACTAAGAATTTCTGGAACTGTTTTTCCATGAACCACTGGAGAAGGTGAGATAAATAGCTGATTTGGGGAATTAAATACTTAAAAAAAAAAAATAGGGGTCTTCGACATGCTGAAGGATATGAATATGCTAATCTTGACCAGAATCCGGAAATAGGACTCCCACTGTCCCATAAAGGTGGAGGAAACCTGAAAACAAGCTCACCTGCGGAATCCCTTTGCACGCGTTGCAGAACCGCTGCAATTGTTGTTTCTCACTCTCTTGTAGAGGTGCAAGCTTTATGCGCATGTCTGTGAAGCCAAAAAACTAATGTCATGTTCAACGAAGTTTGTTACAGTATCCATATATAGCGCACTGATAAGCAAACTACAAACCATTATCACCAATTTGGTCAACATGCTTCATAAGAAGTTAGTTATTTCTACACCTTAACCTGATTAGGTATAATGCAGACATGTATAACTTCATAAATACCGGTACAAACTCTACGCGGGAATGCTTAGTCTTTTTATTATTCATTTTTTTAAAATTTCTATACTCGGTCTCCTAGCGGATTCAGTTAGTTAAGTTAACCTATCCCAAATTCCTCTCGTGCATCAACTGAATTTTAGTATACTTACGCCTTGCCTCTTGGGAGGACTTAATAGCTCGCCTTCTCTTCCAGCGTCTTGGGACTATTCATAAACATGAAAAGTGATTACCTATCTACGTATGTGCACAGGTAATGGGGATTGCATCTGTGATGAAGTTGCGTGAACTTACTTTTGGAAATTTCAGATATGACTGCTGCTGGGTCAGTCTGGTTGAAGTTTGGCTCGTCTAGATTAGCTTTCCACAAAGGAACAAGCGTCCGTGGTTGAGCATCCTGATCAAAATCATGTAATCTCAAACATTGTAAGAAGAACTTTCAAGGATATATGATGACGCACTTTACAAGTTGTCATAACAAGAAAAGAATGGTGGGGAGACCCAGCAGAATTTCATACGTTTTTTCATGTATACTCGCTAAGTGTTTACAGACCCCAGAGCTTTACAGAAAACAAAAATCAACAGTTCAAACAAAACATGCAAACACTATTAATCCTCCGTGAAGCACCTTTATATCATAATTAGCCTTCCCTTGATTTTCAAGTACGGTAGCATATACTTCAATGGATAGCATCCAATTTCATTATCAAAAGATTACTAGTGCTTCTTTTCAACTCGTTCACAGGAAAAACACACACACACACACACACATACACACACCCATATTGTCATAAAAGTTCAAACATTCACAGGTACAGTAGAAGGATAAAGAGAAATCCATGAAAAATACCTGAGCACTGGTATATATTGCAAGCTCCAACTTGAAAGGTCTTCTGGAATTATGGGATCCACAAGGTAAAACTACCACCCAGCTGCATTATCATTTGAAATTCAGGTAATGCACGGAGATAATAAATCCAATTGAGCACTCAGAACAATTTGAACAACTTGTGCATATTATTTGAAGGGGATCATGTGCGGTAACGGTAGGATGTCTAAGCTTTTCTTTATAAAACAGAGGAAATTGTAGAAGCAGTATATTCTGAGTATCATACTTACACTTTTCTCGAAAGTAGCTGTGGTGCCAGAATTTCTAGGAAGCCAGGTCCATATAATTCTCGCAGCCAACCGGAGAATAAGCACAAATGTGCCTAATTGACAGAACAGAAGAAAACTCTTTTAAAATGGCGAATACAAATTCTAGAGGTTATCAATGCGGTTGCCAGGGTACCTCAATTGCTCGGACAACAGTACTGCATCCTTTGGCTCTGGCAACATCCAGCGGAGTTTGACAGTCATCATTCATGGCTAATGCATTTGCTGCAGTTTAAAATACAAGGCATCAGTCAATAAACACACAATATACACCTGTCAGAAAGGGAAGAGGATCGAGCTGCATATAATCATCCCAACTCAAACAGTAAGCCACAAAATTATAGTAGAGTTGTAGTGATACCTCCATGCGACAGGAGCAACTTAACTGTCTGTTCAAGACCTCTTTTTGCCGCATGATGTAGAGGAGTCCCAGCATGACGGCCTTAACACACAAAAACACAAAGATCATACTTAATGGAGAGCACAATTACGTTTTGGGTTGAAGCAAAACTCAAGCACGAAACATACCCAAAGGGAAATGGTCAATAATATGCAGAACTGTCTGAACCTCTAAGCTACCATACATCTAATTCCCTTTGCTCACTTAAGACTGATCTTGCCAAAATTTTGAATGAATCATTATGCCCCAATCCAAAAGCAAAATGCATAGATAACACTAATTATCTATTGGCTTCTTTTGTATATAAGCACCTCAAACAGCAGGAGAAAGCGCTTTCAATAAATTCTTTATACATCAAATGCAGCTCAACTATACATGAAAAGCTCGGAGGCTCGCACACATATTGAATCCTAAAGAAGACACAATTAACCAGAAAGAACATCTTGATTTACCTGGACGATATGCGTTGACATTGGCACCCAATTCAATCAATGTTTTCGCTACATTGTAAAGCTCTAGATTCATGCAAGCCACAATCAATGGAGTCTTCCCCTCCTTATCAATCCACTGCAATAATATCAATCACCGACAGTTTAACAACAGAAGAAATTAGTCCCATTCAGCATTTTGTCGGTCATCTTCTTAGTATTGTAACAACAGCTAATACACAATTTAACCAGTTACTGGATGAGCTTGCAGCATATTACCAACAAAGCAACACTTGGGTTAAAATGATAGAAACAAGAAGTGTAAACACAGGCACTTTTATCTTTCCCAAACCAAACAAGATTGCATTTTTATCGAGTTTTCGCCTCCAACAACAAAGAAAAAAACCAAATCACGCAAAATTGTGTAAATTACAACCATGAAATTTTTTATCCAAACAAGGTCCAACTACAACAACCCAGATTTAACTCTAGTGCTACATAAACTGATCAAAACGTGAATTTTTTTCACCAAAAATCATAGAAACAATTTTTTTTTTTTTTTTTTAACTCGAGAGCTACATAAACTGATCAAAGCGTAAACAAATTCACCAAAAATCATACAACAAAATTATAAACTCAAATCTGTTCCAATTTCCAAATAAAAAATGAAAAGATGAGCAAGTTTTGGAAGTGGAAATTACCTCAAGACCAGCGCCTTCGGTTCTGAGGGCTTTGATTCCTTCGGTGTTTCCATAATTAACTTGCTGATACAACAATTCATCCTTGGACTGTTGCTGCCCCATTTCTTCTGAGATTTTCTTGAAAATTGAAGGATTGGAAGAGAAAAGTGTTATATAAATATAAATAATAATAGTAATAAATAATTGAACTGTAAATGGAGACAAGAAACGCGTTTGGATTTTGTAAGTACGTAAGAATTGTGGGGTCGAAATGGAAAGAAAATATGTTCAATTATTAAATATCCCCAACTATACACCTACTTAATGAGCAAGTTAAGAAAACTCACTCATAGAGTCGTGGTATCATAAAGTCGTGTTTGAACAAGACATTATAACATCACTAAACCTAAAACTTGAACGTCACTGCCAGTCTCACTCTTCCTCACCGCCGGTGGAAAACAGCCGCTGTATCTCACCTCTTGGCCGTCGGAAGTGATCCCATCAACAACAGGTATCAAATCTCCCTCGTGCTTCTCCTAAAATTGCACTACTCATGTTTCTTGCTTATTCGTCTGTGTCAGTTCGTATGTTTTGGATCAGGATTTCATTCAATCTGCGCAAGTTTCACTTCCAAGTATTGTAGCTCAGAATCATATCTATAGTGAACCTCATCTTGTTATCTCGCATTGAATTTGACAGATAATCGAAATTTTCGTTGTTAAATTACGCCCAAAGTTAAAAAGCTGACTGTGAAATGCTGAGAAGAAGAGTAATTGCGCTGCTATCAGCATCTGTCCGTGCTAATCAGACTAGTTGCCAAAAACCGATATCCGGTTTTGCTCCTGCTCCACTACATCATGCTTTGCTGCAATCACAGCCGGATATGATGAAGTCGAGTTTTCAATTACAGACTTTTAGGGCTTATAGTTTGCTGTCATTGAATGAGCTGAGTGATAATCCTGGTGCAACGCATCAGAAGACACGTAAGGGTCGTGGTATTGGTTCAGGTAAGGGGAAGACTGCCGGTCGCGGGCATAAGGGTCAAAAGGCACGTGGCACACATAAATTTGGGTTTGAGGGTGGTCAGACCCCTCTTCGTCGCCGTTTACCAAAACGTGGTTTCAAGAATCCGTTCAGCCTCACATTTCAGGTGTGTATGTCAGTTCGTTCGTATGTGTATTTATGGTAGATGTGTAGATGAGCTATAGATTCTTTAGGTGATGTGGTTGTGAAATGGTGGATATGTGTAATGGTATGAACCGAATTCTTTGGTGAGGTCAATTACACTCTTTTCTCAATGCCTGCTCGTATAGATGTCGTTTTTTCCTATGGCATCCTTTTGACAACACCTAATGTTTAGTGACCAAATTTGAATTATACGTTGACTCTTGTCATTTTCTTAGAGATTGTCACCTCTTCCTATAGCTTTAGTAATCACTCGTGTATATGTACTTACTAGTAAATTATGTATGTGTCTAGGATATATTTGGTTCTGGAACTGCATTCTTTTCACCACCACTTTATATCCTATTTCACTGTAAGGTTTGTAGTGTTAGCAAGATACCGCTTTTTTTTTGGAAACGAAGTGACCATGTTCTCTGTGAAGTAATCAAGTAATTATATCACTTCTTATGAAACACGGGTGCTCAGAATGAAAATTGAAAAGGCTAAGTAAGATGTTCAGACAAACCACTTAATCTTTGACTGTTATCAACAACTTCTGTTTTTTTTACAGTTATTAGTTGATGTGTGGAATTTATGATTTTTCGTAGAATAAAACTTTTATGTTTTGTCAATAGATAAGAAATAGCTTGCCTGCCGGACTGAAAAAATATACATGATTACAATCTTCTGTCTAGTAATATAAATTGTCTGATTGAGACCCCCGGCTCTAAATTTGGGTAAAAAAAAAGTTGCGAGATAGTTGCAAAACTCCTAGTTATAGCTCAATAATGTGTCAGCCCAAAGAATGCTTAAGCTCATGTTCCTGCCGTATACCTTTGCTGAAACGGAATATTCCTGGGTGATAATCTTACGTGCTGATAATATGCTGCATTGCTGCTACTGCTTCATCTATTAGATATAGATGTAATGAATGAACTCATTTTTTTTTACAAGTATACCTGTACCCGATTAGTGGTGAACATGGTTTATTGAATGCAAGCCTTGATGTACTTAATCTGATTTATAATGAGATCACTCAATCATCTAGAAGTATGAAAAAACTTGTAAATTTTGTCTCTAAACCTTATAATGACCACATATATCTAAAAGTCAAATTATGTGCAAGATATAGATCCATCTTCAACCTTTGGATAAGCTTGGTTCCAATCTTCCCTCACTGTGTGAAACTAAAATAAAATTGGTTAATTGCAATTTTAATGAATATGTTTGCTGTTCTGACTGGAATTTATTGCCTAGACCTGCATGTTCATAAACCATGTGTTGGAGAAATTTTCTAAATGTGCAAGGGGACGTGGGCCATTCATACGAGATGAGTGATATGTGGTCAAAAGACCCTGTCTAGGCATCTACTTTCTTGCTAGGGATGATTGTAATTCATATTCACTTATTCACCCTTTCAAATGTTTGAAGTCTGATTTTTTTTTGCCTGCCTGCCTGGGGCTTCTAAATGGACTATCTACTTGTTCATTAGAATGGAAGAATAATGTAAGACATAAAATATAAGTAGCCTTAAACTGATGTATATTACCTATGTGAAAATAACCCGATAAGTGATTTTGCTGGTAACCTAGTAGATAGTTAATTAGTTCCCTTTGTTGGGCAGATAGAAGTTAAGTTGCTTTTGCTCTGAGGGCTAGTATCCAACTTCAGGTTTTATGGAACCCCCTCCCCTTCCTTCTCCTTTTTGGTTGATGGTTTCCTGATTCGGGTTGCAGGTAATAAAAACACACAGGTCTCTTTCTCACTCAATGAGATCAGATTGAGTAATGAATCTTGCTACTTTTGCAGCCTGTTGGCTTGGGAAAAATTGCAAGACTTATAAATGCTGGGAAGATAGATTCTTCTGAATTGATCACAATGAAAACCCTCAAAGTAAGCATTACTTCTTTGTACAACAATTTCCACGATTCATTTCTAGTATTATTTGATATTCAGAGAACATGTTGTTGGCTCTAGGACACAGGGGCTATAGGCAAGAAAATTGGTGATGGAGTCAGATTGATGGGACGTGGATCTGAGCTGATAAAGTGGCCCATCCATCTTGAGGTAAACTGTGTGAATGGTTGAGTGGAGTTGGTGATTTAAACTGCAAAAATTGGGACTGTTCAACTGTGAAATGAAATTCTCTCTGTTTTAGAATTAGTTTAGAATAATATTGCCTCCTAAAAGGTGGCTGTGTTTTTATATTAGCAATTGTAGTAGATCTGTAGATGTAATAGGTTGTCTAAGAATGTGTTGAATGTTGAATAGAATGTCTTCAATGTTTATGTTAGTTTAGCATAGTTGACGATTAAAGGCAAAATTCTTCGTACTGGACTACTGGTTTTCTGTTTTTGCTTGTAGAGAACAGAAAGCTGGCGATTAAGGAAAAACATCTATTTTAGTTTTAATTGATGTAAAAAACCCCCTCCACCATTTTCCCTTCCCCCCACAATCCCACATGAGCAATGTTTATGGTTTATCTTCCTTGATTTGATTAATATTTACAAGAGGCTTGACCAGATCCAAAATTGACTCATTTGACGGTACTTCTGTTGTTTCACCTTTTGTCTATAAAAAACAGGTATCGAGGGTAACTGTTATGGCAAAAGCAGCAGTTGAAGCTGCTGGTGGTTCAGTTAGAAGAGTGCATTACAATAAATTGGGACTAAAAGCACTGCTGACGCCCGAGTGGTTTGAGAAAAAGGGCAGGCTGCTCCCTAAGGCAGCAAGGCCTCCACCCAAAATGGCAGATAAAGTTGATAGTATTGGCCGTCTGCCTGCCCCAACCAAACCTATACCATTTCATCCTGAGGAAACAGTAGCCGTGGCTGCTTGAATGGTGAGACGGGTTACACATACGTTGCAAGGGGTCCAGCTTAATAACCTGCCTACTTTCTTGTCATTGGGCAAGGACTTTGACATGCTTTGGAGAATTGTGAACTTGTGTGGCTGCTAAATTTTATTGTCTACTTGTTCATGACATTGATGATACCGAATCTCTGACTTGTGGTCATGGAGATCACATTTACCTTCGAACTGAAGTATTTCGCTCGTATTTTGCTTTATTTTTAGTAAACCTCCTGCAAATCCTGCTTATTGTCTGTAAGATTGCCTTGTATTAGTGGTTTGATGTTCAAGTATTGACATTTTGAAACCGAAAATGGCTTGAGGTTCAATTTCCTCAAGTCTTGTTCCAGCACTGTAATATTATCATTGATTATACTCAAGTAATAATACAACATTGTCTTTCCAACAAAACATCAATAAATCCGGCACCATGGTTCTACATTTCAGCAGAGAACTTTCAGCTTGTATCTTTTTCCTCTACTCTTTCTAAGATGAATATGTTCCCTTTGTCATCTCTCCCTATTCTCAAAGCAGCATCAACATATCTGCCAACACAACAAAGAACTAACATGAGGCTCGTCTGTCTGAAGCAAACAGGGCTCGCACTATTATAAGGATGACTTACGTGATCTCAAGCCAGCCTTGAGGATTGAAGATACTGAGTAGCATTTCATAGTTTTTCCGAAACATATTCATCAGCTGTTGCAGAAACACAGAAAATAAACTCAGGAATACAAATGACGAACAAAGGTTCATAAGAAATCTGAAAACTCTGTACCTGTTCCGGAGTGATAACAGACTTGTTATAAGAAATATCAACTCGCTGCACGAAAACATGTATGAACTTCTTCATCCCTCTGAAAGTTGTGATTCTAGAACAATAGCCAAAAGTACTTACAGAAGGTGAGGCAACTTTGAAGGAGGCATCAATTGTTAGCTGACCACTCAACAGGTTAAGACCTCTGGCACTGAACTTAATCACATTAATCGCTTTACCCTTGCTCATCGCATAAATCTTACATTAGCATAATCGTTCTGTCCCATAGATGTGAGAGAGCATAAATTTCAGTTCAGGAGATTTGATGAGTACCTCATCAATGATGATGTTCTGCAAAAAATCGCCTAAAGTGATGAAGTCTCGCAATCCCAGCTTAGTCCTTTTCGACCCCAGGATGGTTATTGTGCTGTATATCAGCTTCCATGCTCCACTTACCTACACTAGTATCATTTTGCACCAAAAAGTTAAAACTTCATAAGCTCTAACAGAAAGACAGTTTGACAACGAATTGCACCTCGATTTGTAATATATGATTCCTCTCCCACTATTAGGCCAGGAGTTTGAATCATCATATGAGTAAATGGAGAACTATAAAGTCTATTATTGATCCTCTCTTTGAGATTCGAAAACTAAAACAGAAATACAGTTATGAGTTATGACAGAGATACAGTGTTGCTGGTGCATTGCACCTTGTCAAGGCAGAGAGTTGGCTGAGGATTAGGATTCTGTGACTCCAAAAGCTCAACCAATCCTTCTATCAGATTTTTCTTTGTTGATTCAACTCCAAATATCCCTCTGTCAATGCCTGAAGTCAAATTATAAGCATTTCAATGCACAAAACATGATAAAAAGGCTTACTAGTTACTACTACTAATGTGTTATCTAATCAAGAATTAAAAAACTATATAAAAAAAGCATTACCTTGCAAAGAAGCATATAGTTCTTGTTTGAGTTGGGCTACATCAGTTGCTTGTGTCATGATGACCTCATCATCACCATTACCATCATCATCAGAAGCCAACTGTTCTGTTTGGGCAGCAGAAATCTTGGTGACAGAAATCTCACAAGTGGGCTTTTCTCCAAATCTGATGGAGCAGGAGCACCAATGGTGAGAAGCAACGTGCAGTTTCATTATCCTTGTCAAGGTTGTAGATTTGGGAGGAGACAGGTGGGGAGATGGGATTGGTGTTTGGATGAACTTTGCACTTGCAGTAGACATCTCTATCTCCAGAGAGCAAGATGAATCTTGGTTCTAGACTTATAGTTCAGCTTCAGCTAGCTGTTGTGGTAAGAAGATGGATGAAACGGTTAGCAGAGTCAATGGCAGACCACATAGTAGTTGCTATTTTATATAATTTCTGGTACAACTCAAGGGGACAGAATTGTAATCTAGTTACAAAGATTTCTTAAATCATTTAAAGACAGATGCAGACTACAGTTCTAGTTCTAGTTCTCGTAAATACCAAAGTACACATGTAGATAACAAATACACAACATACTGAAGAAGAAACATATAGAATGAAATCAAGCAGCATAATTAAATCACCTTATGACAAAGACAATGACATCCCATAACTCAAATCACATATCCTTGTAGTTTAAAACGATACTACTTCCACCGTCCCGACTCCCGTCTGAAGTCACATATCCGACATTGTTTAATCAAAATGTTTTAGTTTCTGGGTCTTGGAAGGCTAGAATTTTGACAGCATGTGTGGAGATGATTAGAAGCTAGGACTTCATTTTTTGAGTTCTGAAAATTGAGGAAAAATTTATATTAATGAACAAAGGCTAAGATTGTTTTATTAGGTTTAGATAAGTTCATTTCCTCAATATTGTTGAAGGCCTGAAGAAAGGAGTTCAAGTCTTGAAGAGAGGCGTGAAAAGAATCCGGTTTCAAGCATCATATTCGAATGTACTTGCAATTGTAGCACAATATTTTCAAACTTCTTAGTCCAAGTGCAAGTTCCACAGTACCTAAATCTATTGCCAGCTTCTATCCGTTCCTTGTCAGGCCTATTTGAGGAACAAACATTTTAAGTTCATTCATGGCCCCATTTGGCTTTGGTTCAGACCATGATCCAAACAGCAATGCGATTTCTGATTCGTCAGGCGCAAATATGGTCGCATAGTTTGGATGTTTTGGCATGAGCAGTCACACGTTTGAATGGGGTGGCACATGCTATCTCAAACTTTAGTAGATCTTATGCCGAAATTTATGACTACTAATGCCACCCCACTCAAACGTGGGTTGCTTATATATGGAAAAACGCCCAAACTTTGGGATCATATATGCCATTCTCCTGGTACTTTCTCTTTCATTGAATCTTAATTTTGAAATGATTCAAGATGCGTTTGCCAACTGTATTTGCGGTTTCCTGAGCGTGGTATGTGATATGTGAAAGAATGTGATTGGTGTTAATGATATTTTTAGAGTTTTTAATAATTTGAGGGTAATGTAGGGAAAGAGAAGTATATATAGGGTTAGTATATATAGGGTTAGAGATAGAGTGTACGTAAAACCAACTTCGGTCTCGATCAGTTTTGTTTTGGGTTTGGGAAGCCCATCCCCAAACACAAAATTTATTTGACTAGCTCGATTTTGGGTTAAAACCAAGCCAAAAATCACTAGCTAAACAGTCTGGTAATGGTTACTTATCAATCAATTTCAACTCTTAATGGGGAAATACAATTACGTTAGGGTTTTCGATATGATATGTTGTCCACTAATACATATTCTTTTCTTTGTACTTTATACTCACTTGTGAGCCCCTCAAAAAACATTACATTGGACACACTCGTTCCAATTAATCTCCTTTTAGACTTTGAACTCGGGGGTTGCATCCACCATTCGTTAAAATTGGACGTTGCGCCTTATCTATACCAACTGACCACCTTATATGGGGTTTATTTGATTTGTTCCTAGTACCATTTGTAACATCTAGACAATTAATACCGATCGAACCCAACCTTTTAAGCTAGCATCGTTACTCGTGAATTATTCTTCAAGTGATACTTTATCCTCACATATTAAAGCTTGTCATTTCTCATACACTTCGTATTCAATCGTTTATAATATTGAGAAACTGTTAAGATGGTCAATCACTTATTCTAAAATTATTTATGAACAAACACCTACTAGAAGGATGAGCTCTTGAAAGTTGAAAGAGAAAATGTAATACAAATAGCCATGCACATCCTGCAAATCATACCACATAGTAAGAACGTAACTATATATCACTTATTATTCTAAAGTTATTTATGAACAAATAACTTAAAGTTATTTATGAACAAATAACTTTAGTCTAAAGCTTGTATGGATGTGCTCTTGAAAGAAAGAAAAAGTAATATCAAACAGCCATGCATAAATGGATGAAATTCTGAATATTAAAAAAACAAATCCGACTCTGCTGGGGATCGAACCCAGAATCTCTGGTTTCGTAGACCAGCGCCTTATCCATTGGGCCACAGAGTCAATTGTTATTAACTTTTTATACTTTTAGTTAGTGTTTACCCTGAACTTCCAAGCCACTAATCCAGAAGTTAGAACTAAGTTTATCCGGCATATATTTAGCTAATTAGCTATTCTTTCATTCTTTTTATTTCATACTAGTACCCTTTTACACACGATTTCCACGTGAATTGGTCATTAAATTTCGATACAAAATCTAACATTAAATAAATTTATTTATCATACACATAAAACTAATTAAGTAAGAATGTTTTTTACCACTGGAGTTTATAGTTGGTGTGTTTTAATTACTGTATTTCATTTTGATTATTTGTTCCTTCAATTTTTTTTTTATTATTTGTATTTTGCATTTTTGCTAATATGCTTTAGAGTTGGTGGATATTACCATTTAGATTTATTGCATATCTCATATTTAATATTGGTGTATTATTCCCTAAATTTAGTATATGGGAGTAGCTAGAGAGAATAACTTTTATTCTAAAAATAGTGAGGTGGTTAATTGAGAAAAAGAACACATCCCAAGAAAATAGGGTGCGACTATGAACTAACTTTTTTTTTTTTTAAGTTTGAACTATAACTTTGTTTTGATGTAATCAAATCGTGTTTCAAATAGGGCTCACACAGGTTAAGAAGTACACCCTACGTTTTTTTAATAACTTCCCAACCCCTTACTTTATTTAAGATTTAGGAATAGTAATAATATAATTATTTTTGTGAAGGTTTTGTACTTTTGTGTGAAGAAAGTTGATAGTGGATGATAAAGTAAGATAGATATTGAATAAAGTAGTGGTAAATTAAGAAATAGAAATATTAACGAATTAGTGAGTGGGATAAAAACTTTATTTTTATAGGTTAAGAAGTTTGTAATCTAACGCCAAAAAAGAAAAATTAGGAAGTTTTTATTGAAACGAAATGAGTATAAAGTTTTGGGACAATTACTATCAGATCCCCTGATAGATACACACTTTGCACTTGGATCCTTTTAGATCATCAATTACACTTAAGTCCAATAGTAAAATCTGAAGAATCAACAACAAACAAATCTTTTAACATTTGGACTATATTGCAAATTGATAACTTTATTTAATTGTAATTTAACCCACAACTTTTTCATTTTTCATAATTACCCCTTCTTCTTCCTCCACCTTCTTCCTCCTCTCTTATTTTTTTTTTAATTCTTTTTTTTAATGGAAGACTCCATTAATGAAGCTCAAGTTAAGCTCCTAAACCTTCTTCTTCCTCCATCTTCTTCCTCCCCTTCTTCCTCCTCCCCTGTATATATATATATTTTTGCAAA
>JAYMSL010002259.1:0-14731 GCA_036897195.1 Plantago coronopus
CTAATATAAAGATGAACATATTAACCATAAGGATCCCAAAGAAGAATTTTAAATGAGTACCTGGGAATTCATAACATAAACATCAGCTGCAGCATAGAGAGATGCAACACGGGTAGTTGCTGGAGTCCACAACACCGATTCCGATACGTTGGAATGCATCGATAAATACCCAAGAAGTGTCTTAACATAAGGCACCTTGTTACTTTTGGATCCTACCGAACCAAGAAGAAGTTTAACACTCTTTTTCTGAATTCCAGTACCATTAGATAAGAGTTTTCTTATGCTACCATCACCAACAGAAATCTGACTGATTTCTGAAGTCTGAAGTAGCGATCTAGAATAATCATCATGGTCCATAGCTGAAGCTTTGGCAGCAGAAGTATTAACTAGTGGTTCTTCCTCAATCAGCAAGCGTAGTGATTCTAAGAGCAAGAACTGACCCTTTCCAGGATTTATACTGCTTAATGACACAGCGAGCATGTCATCATCCGACAGCCCCATTTCCTTTCTAATCGCACTTCTTAATAACTGTCTTCTCTCCAGCATTTTTTCTTTAGTGAATGATGGAGTATACAAAGATGAGGAAATGCCAGCTACAAATGTCAGCTCATCATTGACCGAAAGTGGCACGAATGCCGGCTCGGACTTTAATTTGATGTTCTCTTCCTCACACCAGGCTACCCATTGATTGGATTGTGATTGAGAAAGAAATATCAGCTTCTTGACTTTGTTGAGAACAAGCTTGGATCGATTAAAATACTCCCTTCTGTTCTCCATAATCCACCACAAGATTTGGCTAGAACCAAGTACAGTACGTGAGAGGTAACGTTCTGCAATCACGATTCAGAGGAGAAAAAAGAAAGATTTTCAGGCACTCAAATAATTTGTAGTTCAGGCACAGAACAACCTAATCTACATAAGTAATCATATCGAAGAACTGCGCCGATAACAACAGACTTATCTATCATTTCCTTTTTGCTACTTGACTTACTACTAATACGGAACAATTGAATTCACAGGACAGAATAAATGCACAATCACATGAAAGGGCAACTTCAGATTCTAAAATACATTAAGCATTGCAATGTAAGAGGCATATATGATGGCCTCAGCAAACCTCAACTAAACTCCTGTTACAGAGTATCTGTACTCTCTCACAGAAGACGACTTGGATCTTAAGCTTATGACCTTAGCTACCTCAACCGAACAATATGCAGAGTATAATAAGGAGACAGCAATACGAAAGTGTGGGGGCTCTAAACATGGGTTCTACTCAAAGAACAGTATGACTTAATTTTTTCCACATGACAAGAAAACACAACAAGTAAATTAATAAAGGTTCACTTCTTAGGAAAATGGGATGCATCTTAAAATTTGAACTTCAATACACTAGTTAATAACGATCTTGGGGTTGGACATGCTGGGAAGAAAAAGAAAATATCAATAAGCCAAAGTTGTGCTAACCAATCCAGGATGAACATACAGCAGACCCAGCAATAATGAGATCCGCTCTCATGGCTGTTTTGAAGCTTAAGTCCGTCTTATCCTCAAGCACTTTGATTTTTCTTCTAGAAAGTTCTGGCAGTAACCCGCCTTTTCTATTAAGAACTATAGCTGAGATAGTTGCCCCACAACTCAAAAACTCAGACGCAAGTTCCATCATAGCAAGTGGAGCTCCTGTCATTGACAACTCATGGAAGATTAACACAAACTTCCTAGACCAAACAAGACGGGCAAATGCACCCTTCCTATCACAGGTTCCTGACCGTTTCTCAGGACTCCACTCCAAAATCGCATCCTCTATCGACCCAAAAGGTCCAACAAGAAGCCCATAAGTAGTGTTCTTCTTTGGAATATCATCTATTTCAACATTTTCACTTTCTGCATCTAGCTTCACCACCTTTGGCTTACCTCGGCCCCTTCTACGCGATCGTCGCGATCTACTTTCCTTTTTCTTCGACGAAATGCTTTTCTCCTTCTTCGGAAGAACCACATCCAAATCCTTCAAACTCGATTCTTTCTTTACAGTCCGCAGATTAACCGAATCAGAAGTAATGTTTGTAACCACATGCATCTTATTTTCAGAATTCACACCACCAGATTCACCCCCATAACCACCACTAAAGAGATCCTCTTTATTATCCCCATGAGCCCATCTAGACTGAAAATAAAATCCAGCATACGCCCAAAGAGTAATCAAAAGCAACCAAAGCAAAATGCGGTTACTTCTGAACAACTGAAAACCAATAACATTAGTACCCCTAACATGATCTCTCCTTGGACTACTTCTTCCTGAGCTTAATCTCCGAAATGACGGGGAACTACCCCTCGGCGTCGACTTCCCTGAAGACGCCGCCTTAAACGGGCTATGACCAGGTCTCAGTGGTGACAACCTTAGTTCATCCATTACACCAAAACATGTAGGAAAAAAAATGTCCTTTTTACAATACCAAGAAACAGCACAAATAAGTTGTTTACTACTACTATATCATTGATGACATGAACTACAGCACACCACCCTGCACAAAGTAGAATAAAATCCTAATCAGTAAATGCAAAATTGTTATTTGTAAAATTGCAATATCTCAAACATGAATACTTGAGAAGTCAAAGCACCAAGATTCACTGATTCACAACAACAGGAGTCGAATTTGAAGCTTGAATGATTACATTTAAGCAAGAGAAGAGAAGATGAAGATGAAGTGACCTTGATCTTGAAAGCGAGTTGGTGATAAAGATCTTGGGAGCAAGTTGGAAAGCACCGACAAATCTGAAATAGGCTGATTGTAATTTATAACAGTGAGAGTGAGCTTTGCCAAATCGATATGTTTCTCACTCTAGACTCTAGAGCTGGTTGTGGAGACTAGAGAGTAGAGAGTAGAGAGAGAAAGGTGGAAATGGAGTGAAGCGAAGCGAAGCAAAGCAAAGTGGCAACTGTGAAGCAACAGTATTGAGTATTGCTTTGGTGCTAGCATTAAAGAAGAGAGAGTGAGAAACCAGAGAAGAAGAGAAGACCAAAGATGTGTCCCAACACGTAAACTTCTGTTGGAGATTATTACTGGTAATTTTTTAATAATTTGGTAAATGGTGAATTATGGTTAACTTTCTCGTTGGCGTTTTACGTTTTGTAATACTACTCCCTCCGTCCACGAATAAGCTTCCCATTTTGTTTTGATATCCGCTTTTCGATCGCAAATTACTCCAAACTTTATTGAACATTTTTTTAAAAAAAATTACATTAAAATATTACCATAACTACACATTTTTAATGTAATTTTTCTACATTTTTTAACCAACATAATTTATGAGTAATTTACGACCCAAAAAGAGTCAACAAAACTAAACGGGAAACATTTGACTGGACGGAGGGAGTATTAAATTAGTCCATATCCATACTCCATATATGTAGTCTGATTTAATCATATGGTATATTGAATTAACTTTCGGATTAATACATGTTTATATATCGGGCTCATATATAACTACTAATTCACATTTGAAGTTTGAGTGAGTTGTTCTCTAAAAATTCCCAAATTTCCATAAGTTTAAGAAAATTTGTCATGTGATTAACAAATAAACCTCAGACACTTAACAGAAAACTTACAGGTAAAAACCAGATGATTAACATAAAAACCCCAGACACTTAACATAAAAACCCCAGTTAATTACCAAATAAACCTCAAACGCACGGAATTTCCTACCCGCACGGAAATTCCAGAATTTTCTGTGTATTCCTCATTATGGTTTATAAAAATGTGAAAATTGGGAGTCATAGACAACAAACTTGAGTTTCTACAGTTCTCAAACCCAAATGTAGTGACGATACAATTACATGTTCCGTCAATAATTCTTGCTTGACCATAATGGACACCCCAAATGAGATGATATAAGGTTTTAAAATAGACGAAAGTACTTACTTTCTATTCAGATTATGTATTTTTTATTAAAAAAACATATAATATAATCTAAGAGATAATGTACATAACGGAAGATGGCGAACAACTAGCTAGCCTAGTTGAAAGAGTGGTAGCGGCGTTGTTAATACAAGTCGAAAGCCACTGAGGGCGTACATCCCAAATTTAAGTACTAGAAACATGGTAAAACTGTACCCGAATTAGAAAAACTGTCTTTAGAAGTGCATTTGTTCCAGCCAAATTTTGCTAGTTTAATCTACAGGGGAGTTTGCTTCGCGATAAATTGGTTGAAAACGTAATTCCTCAAAAACTCGAGTTTGTCTCCTAATATCCATTATGAGCATTTTGGTCAGGCGGGTTGGAGCTGCATGTGCCCTTGCATAGACAAATTATAGCATATTGTAAGTCCGTTTGCACAATAAAATTGTTTGGAATTGCATATGATTGTTATGGATAACCCGAACGGATAGCCCAAAGTTCAGCTATGTTATTAGTGGTGAGCCCAATGAACTCAACATGGGCTTGCACAAACTGGCAAGAAGCATTCCGTAAAATACAATCCGCCTTTGCACTTCATGCGTTTCCTAGAGGTGATCCATTAGTATTCAAATAGAAGAAGAGAGGAGGGGCGGTGACAAACCACAAATCACTGGCTTCTTTCTTAGGTGTTCTGTAAACATAAGACCATTATTTGATCACAAAATTAGCCAGAACCAATATTAAAACTTTTGTTCCTAAAAATAAGATCATTACGCTCTTTCCACACTCCCGACAAGCATTAACCATATTGACTTGAGACAAAGAGTTATGAGGTAATGAAAATATGTCACGTAGACTTTGGTCGGGTAGTATTGTTCTGCCAAACAGTTGGAAAATGATGAGCGGAAGAAGTATAAAACATGGAATTTGAAAAACAAATGAGACACAGGTTTCGGGACTAAATGACAGAAAACACACCAAGGATCAATGCTTGGAATAGGCTTCCACCAAAAGATAGATTGCACCGTTTTGATCCAAGACGTGTTACCGTTAATCCCCTAAAAAAGAAGAGAGGAAAAGAAATACTGTTGGTATGTGTTTGAAGACTGGATGACAAATCATGTATTCCTTTTAAGGCTCTGTTCTTTTCAACTGAGGATTTCGGAACTGAACTGAACTGAACTTAATGGATCTGAAGTGAAGTACAAATTTGAACTAACCAAATCTGAATGGATCTGAACTGAACTGAATGGATCTGAAGTTAAGTTGAAAAGAACAGAGCCTAAATAGGTTGCATTAAGTTTTAATTGATTCACCTTTAGATAAGATGGTACGCTTTTGGTTTCTTTTGGAAGGGGAAAAACAAGAATTAATAATGGCTCTCCATTTACCCCCGACTTAAGGTTGTATGTTTTGGTTAATTTTGAGAAATTATGTAATTAGAGCTTTTTTTATACATATTAATTTGTACTAATGAAGTTTTGATTCTTATCGCGAGTCACAATTAGTGCTCCATGCAAACGACTGGACTCAATGCTTATTCATATCATCATATATACTCCTCCCAACACCATGAGTTCATGACAATTTATGCAATCATCAGGTTACATTAACAAAATATAAAGTAAATGCTCTTAAAGTGTTCATCGGATAATTCACGAAAGTATGAAAATATAAATATATATCTTTGTCTTCAAAGTTGCATTTCAATAGCCAGAATATGTGTGATATGGAGTATCATCTAATAAGTGGTGGCTTAGTTCAACAGTTCGCCACATTTTATTTGTGCACACCCCCCTACACAACTCTCCAGGCGGTCAATATCGTCAACCTCCAAATCTGCAATTTTATAATATTTAATCAATTATTGCAAAATGATTGTAACTAGAATAAAAACAATAAATTAATTGGTAAAATGACAATGCATTTAATTATGCAAATAAAATCATTAAAACGCGAAAAAATAATAAAATAAAAAAAATCCCAAGAACATAAAAGTACTATAAAAAATCAGGGTGTTTAATTAATTAGAAGTTTCCGAGTTGCACATCATCGGATACATTTTCAGCATCATAATTTATGTAGAACAAATCAGGATTTGTAAACATATTGTAGAAAATTCAAAACTAATTCATTTTGAAACATTTGGTTAAAACCTAATTTGTTCCACCTTTCAATACTCACTTGAACTCTACGCCTTTTTGATTTATTTTTTTCCTTATTTTTTCTATATCTCTTGCACAAAACATGGTAAACTTAAAAATTACCATCGACCCCCTCCCAAGAAAAAGAGAACATGATCTACCCAACACAAAAATCAAACACACTACGGTAAATTGAAGAGTGCGTACCAGATGTAAAATGATTAGAGCAGTGATCAGCAGCACAACCAAGCTTGCAAAAATCAAGCGGGGAAGCAGCCTTCTGACAACTAATATAGCAGTTCAATGCGCATTTGCAAATTTTCTGCGACAAAACGCACCTGGGAAGACATCCTCTCATGCACCCTTTGTCTACATCTGCAGATGCTAGTTCTCCTAGAAATGAGACGATCAAAATTATTGTTACAAATATCAACACTTGATTGTTTTTTCTCATCTTACTTGATATGTTGCTTCTTGCTAATTGTGAAGGTCTATGATTTATATTTATAGACTTCAAAATATTCTGGTAATTAACTTTTGTAGAATAACATTGAAAATTTGAAATATATTAAAAATTTGTATTTATAGTCAAAGATTTCTACGATTTCATGAAATATTTTTCTTTTTTTGGTAAACATTAATGAAATCATAGGTCATCAAATTGTGACCTTTTTTGGTCATATAATCTTAATAGGGTAATACACTATGTTTCCTAATTATTTCATCTTCTCATCTAACTTTTTCTAGTCAATACTTTTCAACTTTAACTATGAATTACTAATGAATAATATTGGTAACAAATTTAAGAAAATAACATATTACTCCACACACACACATTGTATATATCATTATAGATTTTTATTTATGATTTATTTTGATTTAAAGTTAACAAGTGATGACCATAAAAAATTAAATTAGAAGATGAGATTGTGACAAGGGGAGTATAATCTCTTAAAGAATGTATACTAATTTGAAGTTAACACGAGTATTTTCTACTATAGTACCAACCCTCTATAATTTCATATTGTCAAACTCGAACTTTAATGATTGACTAAGAATGAAAACATTTCTATGGAATAATGGATTTTCTACCTATTGTAGTTTCTCCAAGTTCAGAGAATGTGTTGCAAATATTTATCATGTGTATCAATCTACAAATGGAAGATACATTACCAAAGTCATCTGAATTTTGACCACTAAAACCATTTCCATAAATTAAAGGAAGATCACAATAAAACTAAGTAGTCAAATTTTGACCATAAAAAGAAAATATTGCAATAATAAAAATAAGAAAGTAACATTAATTACACAATTCTTTATAAAACATATATCACACTAATCATAACAATATTGAAAGTACAAAAACATCTAAAATCAAGCTATATATATTACAAACTACTCCATATATTTATCATCCACTTAAATCCTGAAAAGATGAAGAACATTGAATCAGTTATTGCTTTGATGGTGATATTGTTTGGAGGTGTGGCATCAGCATCATTCAAGACCTGCTTTACAGAATGTGCAATTGAATGTTTACCAGAATTCAAATGCAACTGTGTTTTTGATTGTGTCACGAAATGTATTTTTGGTGATACTACTAATTCATCGAGTCGTGATTACTGCAAACTTGGTTGTACTCTTCACCAATGTGGAACTATTATCAATGGTGAGTTATATATCTTGTTTATATATATTCTTCATTTTGTTACGGTTATACGAGTGATTGAAGGGTAAGTAAACTGCAACGGTAATTAGTTGATGAGGAAACTTAATCGATCAGTTTTCTTACTAGTACAATGTGTGAATAAACTCTATATTAATTTGTTTATTATGGATTTCATTCTTATATATGTTACGAACTAATATATCCATCTTATTTGACTGAATTGCAGATTTTAAGATGGAGAGTGCTACGCAGTTGGATGGATGCGTCAATGAGTGTGAAATCACAAAATGTAGCAACTCAACAAAGAGTGGGATAGGAAATTTATTATAAACAAGTTAAAGTATTGTAATAAAGTAATAATGTTATATATCATTATTCTATTTTTCATATAGCTAGAACAAAGTTTGATTAATGTGTATTGGATTATATAATTCGTGAGACGCATATTCTCTAAACAGATGCTTATATTTGATGTGGTGATGGGAGTCATAAGGTGGTCTAGTGGTTCAGGAAATGAGTTGAAAGTCATTGCAAGTAGGAGGTTTGGGGTTCGAACCTCCGAAGGCACAGGTTTAGGTGTATATTAATACTTTGGCATTTCAAATTTTTTTTTGATGTGGTGATAATTTATGTTGCATACCATTAAACTAAATAAAGACTTAAAACATACTAGTACTCGTTGACACGAAAATACTCGCGTGACAACCTTAGTTTTTACGTAAGTATAGGTATCTTCAAAACAATTATTTATATCTAATACATAAAACTAATGAAAATAGGATTAATAAAATTATTACATAAAAGATTATATTATTGTTTTTTTTTTGAGATATACTGTTAAAATTACAATCGTTCGACAAATTTCTAATCAATGATTAATCAAATATTCCACAAGCCTCAATACAGAGGAAATAATCACTCATGGTGAGGATCGAACCTGTAACCTTTTGGATCCGGAATGTCTCAGCTTGTCACTCGGCTATAAGACGCTTTGACGAATTTAATTATTGTTAATTAGAATGTAAAACTTATACACGCGTAATGTACATATATGTATAATGAATTTAATATATTTATATTAACATAGTTGTTACTCTTTAGTGTAATAGATTCGTAATAATCTATATATACTCTATTTGACAAAAATTTCTCAACTTCCTATTGGTCCATTTCAAAAACCAAACTTCACTCCTATTGGTCCATTCAAGATTCTTGTTCCCCCTATATATATGGTAAATATAACAATTTTTTTACTCATTATAATTCATCAACGAAAAATCAAAAAAATATTTTAAACATATATTCATACTCATCACGAAGAGACGAATCCATAGACACCAGTCTTAAATATTATTATTATTAATATTATTATTATTATTATATTCAATATATAAATTGTTTGCTAAATATTTTTCAATATTTTTATTTTCTTTGATCAATATTTTCATTGTTATACAAATTCTACATTTAAAAAAAAATTACGTTCCTTTCATTTTAACTATATCATCTACTCCAATTTTATTTTATTTTCAAGTCATAACCACCATAATCTCAGGTAAATCTTCCAACACCCAGTACAAACTCCCTACTACTACGTACACATTCAATGCTCATATCTGAAGTTTCGAAATTCTTGTAGGAGACCTTCTTACAGTTGGTAAAAAACTTTTTAAAAAAGAATATACTTAAATATCTATTAGATTTATTTTGCAATTATATGTATATATTACTTATTTTGAAAATAAAAGATAACTAACCACATGTGTTACAATAAAATAAAATTTAATAGCAGACCAAATATCTCCGTCTAGAAGGCTAGGAGAGGTAAGCCACCAACTTTCAAGTATGCACAACTAAGGGTTTATGCTATATGAAATTATGTTTGAGCAATTTTTACGTGTGTCTATTTAAGAAGAGGAGGTCAAATGGGTATTTGAAGAGTCCATTTCACTAGATCTGGCAAAACTAATCCCCAGCAATTCGAAATCCGATCCAAAATAAACATGTTGATCACGAATAAACAAATTTCTCCTCAGTTGCCTGACATTAATAAACCTCCTTAAGACGAGGTATGGTAACTTGACATCAATAAACAAGTTCCTCCTCAGTTGCCTCCAGTTGTAGTATCCACGAACTTTTGGTCACGGATAAGATAGATGGTACATTTATATTCCAAAGAATATGGTAGCAAGAGATCGAACCTTACACTATGGGAGTTTTTGACATTCTGTATACATGATTATGAGGATGAAGATAATCAACTTATACTTGCAACAAGGTAATTCCAATAATTTCTGGTGCGTTCCTATTTCAAGACAGACACAACCTACAAAGGGCAAAACTTTTATATCGCCATCTTCTTTCACCGGAGACATACTTGATACTAGAAAACAGGTGATATGCTACGCCTGTCATTGAGTTAAATTTGAATATTTTATTTATTAATTTCACTTTATTTTAATTTATAGGTTGTAGCTTGCGTTAAACATTAACATAAACTGTCTAAAGGTTAGACAATCCATCATTGTAAGTAAACACTGTTTTTTTTTTTTAAAAACTATGTCGAGCATGATTATTGGAGTAAGCTACTCCAATATTATCGATTCAAAATCATGTTTATATGTTTAAATAAAATCCCGAAGAGAAATCGTTTTTTAAGCTGAAAAGCGACAATCAATAATGGGCTCCATTTACCCCAAGTGCAATAATTAGTTATGACTTATGAAGAGTGTAATTTATTGTAGAGTTGAATATTCATACACGTATTATTGTTACACTTTTCTAAGGGATTGTACTGTTTACTATTATTTAGAAATAGAAATTCGTTGGAACTCGAAACATATTTATTATGGATGTCAAATAGTAGATATTAACGAAGAGATTATTTTGGTGAAGTCGAATTATTGATGTAATATAAATTGATTTCATACACAAAATCACGAGAAAAAAGAGTTTGAAGGGATGAAGGAATGTATGAAAATTGAACTAAACAAGAGATCTAACAACAAAAATGTTACTGACTGACCGCTTATTATAAAGGGTTAACACGAGATATGTACCATGACTCTACGGTTATATGTAAGTGTGTAAGGTGTTCATGTTTTTTATCACGTTCAACAATCCAAAGTGGCCTGAGATTACCAGGTACTGTGAAAGTATTGGGGTAACAACACATGATAGGCCAGACATAATATGTAGGGGTTTTAAGTAGAAGTTGGATGAATTGGTTCAAGATTTGAAGGACGTACATATGTTTGGAAGTTCAAATCATGTAAGGTTTGAACAATAGATCTTTCCATCATATTTATATATCTTTGTTCATATAAACGTATTATCATCATAGTTTTAAAATCTCAGATATATACTAATGAATTTCCAAAGTCAGACCTCCCACATGTGCATATATTAATATATCTGAACAAAACATTTGCTTAAAAATGATTGTATTTTCATAAAAAAAATAAGCAGGGTATACCATCCAAACATAGTACGCAATGTTACACATTATGGATAAATCAACAATTAAGTAGTCTACGTAATTCGAAATCCTGACTTATTGTTTGGAGGAGAACCGTCTTACTGACTGTGAAGCACTTCTATGTCAATTCTGGTCCCATTTACCACATCATGAGGCTAATGTTAAACTGTGCCAGAGGCGCAGCGTGCTTCAACGCCACTAGAACAGTAAATGAAGAAGTCTATATATAATCCGTCCAGTGATATATGGATGTGGCTTACTGAGGCTTTTACTTGATGACACAGAGTATATTTCTGTTATAAAAGAAGCTAGCCAATGGGAAACAACCAAATTACTTCGTCACATGTTCGCAATGCTACTACTGTAGAAGAACATATTGAAGCCTGAGTATGTGTGGAAAAACATGAAAGTTGCTATAAAATGATGTCTCTTACGAGCAACGAGAAATTACACAATCCAATCCAAATTCATTAACTATCATACTAATAAATTTCTAAGTTTACACTTTCACATTTATCTAAAATATTTGTTATTTCATT
The DNA here is from genome assembly GCA_036897195.1 of Plantago coronopus. Lineage (NCBI taxonomy): Eukaryota > Viridiplantae > Streptophyta > Magnoliopsida > Lamiales > Plantaginaceae > Plantago > Plantago coronopus. Next base: position 11,724 of record JAYMSL010002259.1, read on the forward strand.
GTTTATGTTGTTCAAATACTCAAGGATGAACAAATACATAATCTTGTGTTATGTGAGTTTGGAAGCTACTAAACTCTAATTGTAGTAGATGTCATAATTAGTTCAAGTGCATACTCGCTCAAACCAGACGCACCAAGTCTTGATACTGCAACAAATCAGTTCATAGCTGATGAATTGTCGTATGACAAGAAGTCTATGAGAATGGAGCATGAAACGTGGTGCCCGAAATTGACATATGAGCATTTATATTATACACATGAAGATTATGTTGGCCGTTGATAGAAAATGCGGTGTAGTTATCTATTTGTATGCATACATAAAATCAAAAAACTTTAACGTGAATGACATTATGCTCCAGTCTGAGGGGGGCTAAAGAAGATATTTTCACCTTGTAGCATTTCGGTAGAATTGCATCTCTACTGCTTCTAGGTAGGATTGTCTGTTCAAGATTTGGCATACCATTGAATGTCGATAAAGACTCTATTTGCATTAAAATGAGAAACGATTATGATGTTACTGGACTGATCAAAAAACAAAGCTCATAATACAGGACGAAACTCCAATAACGAATAAGCATTATTTTCAGGCTCTCGATAAAGTCTGGAAAATATCATACGTCGGTCTTACACTCCCTTTGGAGGTTTGGTAGTTGTATTTGGAGGAGATTTTATAAAAATAATATCAGTAGTTCTTGGTGGATCATGATCATACATTGTCAACGCATCAATCTGCTCTTCAACAATTTGTGATTCCTCCGAGGTTCTAAAACTTACGAAGAACATGCAGTTGTATGTATTTATGTATAACTAACTAACTAACCAACTATACATATTTATAGATACATATAAATTTTACCGAGACAACTTTGTTTTAGTAGATTATAGTTTTCTACTTATACTAAATGTTATATTTGTTTTCTTATATAACATAGTCATGAAAATATGATGAGGATATTGAGGATACAAAAGAGTATGTTGATTGGATAATACAAGTTGGTGATGGTCTTAATGATGGTGATAATGATGGTGGGATTGACATAAAGAAAACATATAAATTCCTTATGCAGGAAGTAAATAATCTCATTTAAACTATTGTACAAATTTTGTATCTATCTTTAGAACAACATATATCCAATCCAGCATTTCACCAACATATTTTCTTAATCGGGTCATTCTTGCACCCACTAATAAGATAGTTGATGATATAAATCAATATGTTTATCATTGTTACCCAATGATTTACTCGAGTACCTTAGTGACGATAGCATCAGCCGGGTGAATAAAGGAACTAATTTATGTTGAATATCTCAATCTATCAACTGTTCTAGATTACCTAACTACAAAAGAGTATTAAAGTTCGGATGAACTGCCAAGCTACTATGGAAGTACATAGCTCATTAACCTGATCTATGTTATAGAAGTACATACTATTTTTGTTTGAATCCGGAAAATAAGGTACGTACTTATCCAAAGAATGTTGCTCCGTCCTTCCGATAACACTAAGTTCTCCCTTACGTTCGAGCGAAGACAGTTTCATTTATCTGCATGATTCGCGATGACGTTAAACAATAGTCAGGACAATAACTATCCAAAGTTATGATTTTACCTCACATCTCATATCTTTACTCATGGCCAGTTGTATGTTTCACTTTCAAAGTCACCATTAGAAAGGTCTCAATGATTATTTTTTTTAGAGTCGGTGTAATGCATATGACACAAAAAATAACATGGCTTATAAGAAAATATTCGACAAGTTGTGAGGTGTGTACATTCATAATTCACAAAACATTTGATCAAATTTTTATTTTATTTTGTCATTTTACATATTATAAAATAATATTATCTTTCATATCTTTACAGGTGAATTACATACATGTCATGTAATAAATTTATTACAATATTTTGTCAGTGAAGTTATTATTATATGCTATATTAACCTTTATATGTATTGTAAATCATTTATCTTAGTCCACCCATAGTCCAATACGGGGTGGCCATATGTATAATCGTTGTCGTGACCACATGCGACCGGTCATCACGATAGGCTGCCCCAAATCGGTCGAATGGTAGTGTCGCAATCACCCGTTATTTATTTATAACAAAATATAAAAATTATACCAACAATAATAATTTTTCGAGATCTAGAAATAGAGACCAGTCTTCATTATATATGTTTGACACACTTAAAAAGTCACCCATCTTTATTTCTTTTAAACTCAAAACACTCTTAACTTTTGCTATAATCTTCCAATTTCGCAAGTACCACAACCAATATGGATCCTTAATTTCAACCCCAACCTTGAGCAATTGTTTATATCCCAATTTTTTCAAGGAGCAGATTCTTTTTTGTTTTGAAACAGCAAAATTGTTATTTATTAACTAGATTACTTAATTACAAGTGTGAGGTAAGCATCAACTGCCTCACCCACGATGAAAACTCCAGATTATAAAACTCATTCTCCATCCACCGTGAAACTTTCCAAACAATCATCCTACTATCCACTCGCTCAAGAAGGTTCCTTCTGGGCATTCTCAACAAAGGACATGCACGTTGTTCCGAAGACGCAACCAGCGTATATGGAGATGAGACATATTTTGACAATGAGCATAGGTGGTCGAGGTAGGAGAAGGGGTGAAAGAGGCAAGGGCAAGAAAACTGTGCCAGTGGAGAGTGGGACAATGGCAAATGGAGTGTCTAAGAAGACAAAACATTCATTGTGTTGTGTATGCAAGTGAGTGAAGATCATATTCGTGCAACATGTCTAAATTTAACGGTCATGATGAAGTTGGTTAAGTAAAAGTGGGATACTGCTCTTGAAGATGGTTTGCATGATATTCGTGATCCAATATCAATTTCTCTCAGTGGTAGTTGGAAACGAATGAAGACCCTTGTGACGGTCTGGAATAGTGCATACACTGAGGCAACATGAGCTTGTGTTCACCCGAGTGGCTTTCACGAGATTGATTTAATTTGATAGACTATGCACACAAGATCTACCCGGACAATCA
>JAYMSL010002260.1:0-14731 GCA_036897195.1 Plantago coronopus
GTTTGTTGTTTGAATGGGTTGGAATTAGGGTTCTTAAAATTTGAAAAGAAATTAAAGACTGATTATTGTTGTTAAGTACATGTTTGTTAATGATGTTTAATGCAATATACAGTTAAAAATTAAAGAAAATTGTGATTGTACAAAATACAACTTAAATTTGTAATTATACAAACGATCTAACGGTTAAGATTAAATACAACTTCATATCGAAAATATACAAATGAATCAACAGTCAGGATTAAATACAAGTGAAAAGGATGTATATTAAGCCAATACAGTTAGGGACGTAAGATAGACTTAGCCATTAGATATATATGTAAAATTAACCCTAAATTTAAACTAATTATATATGAACTGATATAAATTAAATGGAACTACATGTGAAAATGAATACGGTCTTAGTCCCCGTCCGACGTGATATTCCTTATTCTTTAGTTAACGAAGTACTACTAGTACTTTGTAACCAAACTTGATCTTCCCTTGATTAGGATGGAACCTAGCTAATTGATTTATTTGAGTTTTGCAAGAACAAAATTCATTACATAATCTAACTTTCGGCGGTCCATGAGAGATTTAATTAAATGCTCCCCTACTAATAAGAGTATTTATTTGTACGTAGGCCTCTCACTTTTAAACTGATCACCAACTTTTACTTGTACTTAACTTAAGCTTAGGCCTTAGAGTTCAACCAAACCTAGCTAGGCATAATAATACTAATTTTACCCAGGAATGAACAGTTTTGAGTAAAAGTAAATGGGGATAAAAACTGAAACGCGTGTGATTAAGAAATAAGGGTCCAATTTTTATGTACTCCTAGCTACAAGATTAATTAGAACTTAAGAAACTACGATAATAAAAGCAAAAAATTTCTAATCTCTTGTTTGCATATATATAAATTTGTGGTGAAGAAATTGGTGATACGTTGTCACCCCGTTTGAGGATGGAAATAAAGAATGGTCCCGAATTTGAATGTCAACTATGGTTCTCCCCACATTACTATTTCTTGGCGAGGGGATGTTATATTAAGCAGCCTTAATTTCTGCAGACGTAATCATATTATTATGGTCAAAATATTCTCATGTTTACCTAAATGGAACCGGACAGTATAAATAGGATACGTGAAATGTCTGTCGAAATATATGCTTCATGCTTATGAGTTGGGCCGGATCTGTCTGGATCATGGGTTGGATAATTGGATCTGGACCTGGATGGATCCGTTAGTGTTCAGATTGGCTAAGGTAGAAGTAACACAATATGCCTAGCTGAGTCCAGGTTGGGATTGATGGAGACGGTACCCAAAAATTTATTGGGAAATTTACCAGCCGGTACGTTGCTGGGGCAAATTGATCAAAAAACGGAAGAATAGTGCCAGTCCAATTCGGAGGGGATTTACCCTATGCGAGATTACGATTTTACCCTCCAACTTATGAGAACGCGTGCCAAAGACGTCTGCGCAATTTACTGTTCCCCCTAGTAGACATGCTATGACTGATTGAAATGTTTCCCACCAAAATAATATTAACTATACTTTTAGAGGTACTGGAACCATCTCACACAAACCCCAATTTGAAGGGCAAATCATCATCAAAATAATTTCAAACAAACCAAATCTTGTTCTACGAAAATGGTGAGGGATAAGATCGTAAAGGAGAGGGTTTCAAAGAGGAGTTCAGCAAACCTTGTTGATGGAGGTATGTAAATTTTAGACTTTTGCGAAACTGTGCTTAATCGCGGCTGTTGTTTATGTGTTCTTAGCTAAAGCTTTAAACTTATGGATTTGTGTCAATTGTACCAGTTGAGTCTTCGAAGAAATGTACTGGGAAACGGGGGAAGAAGCTGGACGGGGGTTCGAAACGGAAAAAAAGGACAACACAGGGGAGCAAGCGGAGTAGAAAGCAGAAAGCCGATAGTACAACATCAGGTTGGTAGTCTGAACTGGAATGCCGTGTTGATGGTTGATTTAGAGTAGTTTATGTTGTCCTTAACCAACATTGCTGAGATTGTGCGATTAATTAGAGTAATTTTAACTGTGTAGAAGACACTGAAGATACTACTGAGAGTGAAGATTCTTCAAACGTGTCTGAGTGTAAGTTTGTGAAAACAGAATTTAAACTGTGTTAGTAGTTTTTATGTGCATGTGTACTTAATTTTTTATAATTATGAATCAGCCGAAGACGAAGAAGAGGTAGGTACAGATACAGACAATGAAACTGTTAGGGAGAGCTTGAAAAAAATTAGAAAGCGGAATAAGAAGAAGGCTAAAGTAGATGCGGATAGTCCAGGTTTGTTAGTATAACTTTAATATACCTGATGCCCGATTCACAAGTTTATTATGCATTGATTTGACGATTGGATGATTATGGCTCCCAGTGAGATCATCAAGTTCGAAAAGGAAGAAACGCAGACACCAAAAGATAAATGCAGGGGTTAATGAAGGTAATTATATAAAAAAAGGATGTTGTGTTGGATAGTGGTATCCTGACAATTTACAAATATAAGTTATACTTGCTTCGTAGTAACATAACATTACTGTTGTGCAGGAGTTAGAGGATGTGTTCAAGTACCACCTATAATAGATGTTGATCAGGATATGTGGGCTAGTTCTGCTTCTGGTAATATAAATTTTGTATTGCTGATCCTGTTATTAATTTCAAATTGATTAAATTTTCACTAATTTGAAGTATTACATCAGATGATAGTGAAATGGATCCTCCTCTGACATTAAACCCAGACAAATTTGGTGAGGATTGCAATTTAAATATGCAAGTGCAATATAGGTATTAATAAACCGGACTTTTTCCTTACTCTTGTTTTTACACATGTTTCGCAGCTACACATGTTGTGAAGAAACAGGATTGCTATTACCGGAGTAATTTACAATCCTGCATCAAAGGGCTTAAGGAATTGAACTTGACAGAAGGGCAACTAGAGCACATTAAGCAAACTCCTTTTTGGCTGATGATTAAAGCCATAATATATAGCGATGAAGAAGAGTTGACAGCAAGGACCAAGAAGTATGATGACGATATTCGTTTCATGGTTAGAAACTATGACTCGCAGAACAATGGCTTCAGGGTGGGAGATGGCTTTGCAAGGCTAGATAGGCGGGACGTAGTACTGATTTTCGGAGTTCGAGATGGGAGCGCTCCAATTATCACTGCAAAGGATTTCGAAGCAACCCCCTGGATGTTGCGATGTTTTGAGAAAGAACTACACGAGAAGGGCACGAAAAATCTATCTCAACTTATGAGAAGCCAGATTCAGTCAGTTCTGAAGAGATACTGCTCCATGGACGAAAGAATACATGGGCAGGATGTCGCACGCCTTGTACATTGCTACATGCTAGCATCAGTGTTCTGCCCTAACACAAGCGCTACTATGGGATGGTCCATACTCACGTATTGTGAAGAATTTGATGAGATGTGCAACTTCGACTGGTCCACAAGAATATTGAATTTGGTTGTTTCTAAACTTAAGTGTACAACAAACATGAAATTGGCAGGATGCGCAATGTTGCTACCGGTAAGTCCTTATAAAAAAAATATGTCTGCATAATAGAGAAGCATTAATTATTCAAGAATCATACTATATCAGTTAACTTTCGAAAAATTTTCCTTGCATGCTTACTTTTCACCACGCCTTTATGCAGTACTGGTTGTGTGAACACAGCGGGCTAGTTAAACCAACGAATTCACATGTAATACCTCGTTTTGCTGCTTGGGACCTTAGACTACTGCACAAGAAGTTGGTCAGATGTACTCTTACGAAAAACTTCTCCGGGTTGGTAAGTTGTTTAATTAGAACACCGTTTTCTTAAATTTTCAATATTGATATATTCGAAAATACCTTAAATAAATTGTGAAAAACACATAGATATAACGATGAATGCATTCTTGTCGTGTTGCAGAAAATGCTGAACATTTTAGTTCCAACTTCGGCAGACAAGCAAACCATGAAAAAACTACAGCAAGAGTGTGCATCATACTTGGGTCTTGAGGCTGATCTGTCACAGGTCCCATCTACACAGTCGCAGGATATGCCGGGGGCGTATGGAGTTGATACTCAAACAAACAATGATGATGTGCCACACCAGTCAGATAATGATATGAGCTGTGGACAAGAGACGGCTGTTGGTATAGAGAACTTGGTTGTTAATTCAATAAATCTTGAGGAGGAGGAGCGGACAAAATCTGTAGATGATGAATTGGTTGCAGGTTTGGGGTTGACTTCTCATGCCACCACAAATGTTCCACTTCGGATAGATGGAGTTAATAGGGATCCCCTAATATCGAAAGCTGCGAATTGGTTGGACGGTGGTGATTACGGCTTTGGTAGTTTCAATTTTGAAGTCCCTCAAGATTCACCGGCAAGATTGGGACAGGATGTTAGTCTGGGAGAAAGTAGTACTCATGAGATGCTTGGGTCAACCAAAGAGACAAATTTGGTGGAACCAAACCATGATATATTGCTGTTAGCGGAGAAAGAAAAGGTTAAACGCCTCGAAGCAGAGGTAACGTACCTTAAAGCAGATATAGAGAAAGTGGCGGGCAAGCTTCGTAGATCGATTTACGACACGGAGAAGAGGGTATCAGAATCTTTCAACACTGAGGTGGCTTTGTTGATGGATGAATTAAAGACAAAGGATAAGTTGCTAGATGACCTGAGAGAACAGCATGACGAACTCGATAAAAATTCAACAGAGATGAGTGAAATGAACGAGAAGTTGGATGTCGAAATGACAATACAGCAACAGGTGATGTGTGTTTACTACAGTACAAGTCTTATTGATATGAATCTGAAAGTAGCAGTACAAAACTCTGCGGTGAATGATCTAGCTGCTAGTCTCGGTAAGGTTAAGAACAAATGCCGTGATCTCGAAGTTGTGAATGAGTGTTCAAACAAGATGTTAGCTGATGGTAAAGCAAGTTTGGCTTTACTAAAGGATCGACTTGAGAGGGAGAATCAACAATTGGTGGCAACTAACAAGGCTTTGGAGTGCCAACTTACCAAGTCCATTGTTGATCTTGATGAAGTCCGGAATGTTTCAAAGGATTGCAGAGATCTATTAATGTCAGAAAAAGAGAGACTTAGTGGCGAAGTTGTGAAACTAAGGACTGTGGTAGATGAGAAGAATGTTGTCATTTCTGAATTAGAGCACAAGGCAGAACTTTTAGAACGGGAGAATGCATCGATGGCAGTAAGTCTGGCAACCAATATACCATTGAGTGATTCACAGGTATTCGATAACCCAGCTAACATCCAGTACCTAGAGATTGTTGAAAAATCAGAGTTGTTGAAGAAAGAAAATGAGTGGCTGAAGAACCAGAACCACCTGATAAAACAAACTGATGCCGAAAGGGATGATCTCATAGCAACGCTTGAGGAAGAACTTAGAAAGTTCGCTCTACCACCTGATGGATATGTGGGAGATACCCAAGAAAATTCTGGGATAGGAGGGGGTCTAGTTCTAGATGATATAGGTATGTCAACACCAATTGTGAATAAAAAGGCTGCTAAGGCCAAGGGAAAAGAAAAGGCAGCCCCTACAGAACATGAGCCAGGGACTGTGGCGAGAGGGGTAAAGGTAAGAACCATAAATGATGACAGGAAGCCCAAACCATTGACGCCTTTGTGCAAGGAGATAGTCTGTGTTGCACCACCTGGAGCCCGGAAACCACGGAGCAGGCCACTATTCCGTTGGGACAGAACATATCCGGCTGTGACTAAAATTTCTGTTCCGCTGAAAGAACAGATCAAGATTTCAGTTGAGACTGAGGAACACTAGTAAGTTTTTAATCTGCGTAATGGCATTCATACCGGAATTTCATTCTTAAATTATATTCTTGAAAGTAGTCTGGTAAATTGTAGTAGAATATATATACAATTAGGAAATCGTTCAGGGGTAATGTGAACTTTTGAAACTGGCAGTGTTTGACAATTGTAGTGGTAACATAAATTTACTCCATAAATGAACAAACAGATATACTAAAGTATATGTACCTTGCAGCGTACTTTGGGGTGGTGAGGGTCCGAACTCTTGTGTAACCGGTCTGAACCTGCTCGCAATTCTACACAATGAAAGCATTATTTCAGCTGTAAGTTTTCCGCTTCCATACCATCTGCTGAATCACATTAACTCTTGTGTACATCTTGTGCATTTGTGAACAAAATGTGTGATTTCCATCTATTCATTGGCAGATGATTGATTCATGGGCTGAGTTGCTGTTAAAACACCAAGAGAAGAGCCATAAAAAGGTGTTGACTTATGTTTTCACCTCTGACTGTTGGGTAAGTGTTCGCAAATATATATAACTTACCATTTCATTCACAAATTGCGATAGTTTGATATCTATTGGTTTGTTTATTATGCAGAAAGTTGTGGGGAGTGGACCTGAAGTACAAGAAGTCAGAGAATTATTAACCAAACAACTAGCTGAATCAGTTGTTAAAGATGTGATGATATTCCCAATGAATACACCAGGGAAAAATGGACCAAAACAGTCATGCGAGCTTCACTGGACATTATTGAAGTTCTACGTGAAAACAGGGCAATGGACTTTCTTCAACCCGATGAAACCAAATGGCACACCAATAGACCCACATTTCAAGAATGCACTTGAACTGGTATGGGATATAAAATGCTCAAACATAGTACGTATATCAGCATTCAATCATGCATTTACTAGTATAGTCCTAACCAGAATATGCTCTACCATTCTTTTTGTTAAATGTAGATTGCTTTTGTCGAACCGCGTCTCAAGATACATCTGAATGATGCTGGGAAGAACAGCCCTATGTTTAGGGGGAAGAGGCCAGTACCACTGCAGCAAGACACACCACAGGAACAGCAGGGGTCATGCGATTGTGGAATAATAATCTGCAATGTGATAGAAAGGATAATTAAGAGGAGCTCAGTGACTCAGATCACAACACCCCCTAATGGGGTGTACCCGTCTGCGGCTTCAGCAAAGTACAGAGCAAAAATGGTCGAGAGCTTCTGCAACCCGAGTAACATGAAGTACTGAAAGGATGACCAGTAATGCTAGCTTTATAAAATAGTTCTATGTTTCTGGATCTTATTTAATTTTTTGTCGTGCTATTATTTTTGTTAAACGTCAGACTAAATGTGGTTTCATGAAGACTTAACTATTTGGATTCAGAGGTCGTTAAGCGACTCTGGATATATTCATACTCGACTTCGGTATAAGGTGTCTCAACGTGCTAGTTCAGATATATCCACCAGATGTATACTGGTTTATTGAAAATCTCCCAATCTTGACTTATACTTGGTGCCTAAAGGCAAGGTATTTATGCATACTCCGTTGCACAATGAGAGAAACAGTGTTCCGGGAGTAGTTGGTATTAACAGAAAAAATGTGTCTCGGTGCTTGTAGAATAATCAACTTATGGTATTTAATGCTTTTATAATGGCTAACGAGAATACATTCCAGGTCTGGAAAATGAAGTACATGGTTCATGAAAGTGGGAGAGAGTCGTTGTGATTCATAATAAGATCGATGATTAAAACAAACTGCACATAACATTGGAATATATGCAGCTCTCATTGCACATTTAGGGTTAGGGTATTCAGTCTGGTACCATTAACGGTGGGGTACTATAGTTGTAAAACAATAAGCGACAGAATCAATAAAGTGTGAACTAGAACTGATAGTTGTAAAACAACAGAGACAATTCTTGTACTCAGGTATTGACATAAACCAAATGGGATTGCCAGGAATATAACAGCAGATAGATTGAGGAACATATATAATATGGATTCATTTTCCAACAACAAAATGGAGTTCAAATGCAATGGATCATGAGGGGGCAGAGATTCGTGTGCACCTAAGAAAGGAAGGATGCTAAGGTGCAATATAGAATCTCTGCTAGTTTCAAATCCTGCTACCAAAATTCAATCCTAATAGGAGTACGATTGATCTCTATTACTACATCAATGGACAAAACAAATCACTGCGTATCTAGCCGTTGGTCCGATATCTAGTTCTTCACGATTGTAACATCCCACCACTTCGGATCAGTTGAGTCCTTGGTAACAAACAGGGAATCACCATCGCCTAGATTTGTCTCTAGCGCAAACCTCTCCCAGCCAGTTGTTATCACTGCAAAGTCAGCACCCACAAAACATGAAACTGGCCACATCCCTCTTTTCTTGACGTGAAAAGTGACCTTGTTATGCCCTTTCTTGAGACAAGCATCGGCAAAGTCCATCGCAATATTCTGCGAGAGTTAATGGCGTTGAATTATGAGAAAAGCAGATTACAGAGCTATAGGCACACAATTGGTCTAAAGTCTTATACAATACAAAAATCAACATCAGGTTTACCATTTGGTATCCGGAGAAAAAATCTGTCCCACTAAGACGAACAGCAGTGTAAATGTCATCCTCCTGGACCTTTGGAATCTCTAAACCTGGATCTAAGTTTTCTAAACAATTCATTGGAGTTAAATAGTTGTCATAATATTTGACTTCCATAGATGCGTAACTAACGTGGTGTTATGTAAATTGATTATTACCTTGATCGTGTTGTTCAATATTGTCTGCCAGTTCATTACCAAACTTAATGAACCCGGAATCAGAATCCTCAGAGTCCATGAGTGAAGCAAAAGAACCAAAGCTTAAACCTGGAAATTGTTGAAATCAAAAATGTAGGGAAGAAGTCTCTTCAATATAGGACGGAACAAACATCCTTAATCAAATACTCACCACCATATGTCCCAACTGATTGGTCAACTGAATGATCGACTTGAGTATCAGTCTCCGAAAACCCTAGCTTGCGAGGTGTGATGTTTTCAGCCATCTTTGATCTTTCTGGGACAACACGAAGAAAAATTGCAATTCAGATATAAATGGAGCAACATCTCTATGCTTTTTTTTAGAATGCATGAAGATAGGAATTGTTACTATACAAAATATATCCTTTATCCATATGTATATGAAATCATACTTATGGCAGGTTTGTAATTGACACTCAGTTTGGACTCGCAGATAGGTTTCATTAATGCAGCAGAGCACTGCGAATCCAAAACCCTTAACATTCCTTGGTTGGTAGGTGTGTTTGGCTCGGTCATAGTAACTTGCACGTGTGGGGCAGAAATATCAGCTGAACCAATAATGCCATGGACAGACATGTGGGATTGATCATCACCGACAGTGGCACCTGCGGGGGTGCATTGACGAACATCGTTCTCAATTCCGGACTCACGATACATCTTCACCTTCATATTGTTAACACCGTCGTACTTGAAGATAAGGACATCCCCCTGTCTCAAACCATAAGTAGCAGTGAACTCCTCCCACCCAGCAGCGAAGAACAATAATCCATCGAACGCATCTATAGTCACATCCCATGGAATAGAGTCAACAGCTTTCACAACTACTGATGAAGGAGCTGACTTCATGTGTACTTCAGAGAATGCAAACGGAATAGCCTAAAAATCATTTAGTACGGCAACAATCAGGCAGTAACCAATTTCAAATAAGGAATGAGCAAACAAATCATGAATGAATAATCATTTGATTAACTAGATCCATGCCATACAGATATTATACTACAGGTTGACTGAAAATGCATCAAACAGGCTACAAGAAATTGAGTCCCTCTGGTTAGAAGGCTATATGTTATCCTATCAATGTAAATTAACAATTAACAACTAACTCTAAGTATACTGAGGAACTAAATAGTGAGGAAAAGTGTAAACAGAAATTAAAAAAATTTAAACATCCATGGGCTTGTACCTTATGTCTTAGATTATAACAGAGTTGATAATAGCTTACCAGTGGAACATCATACGCAGATTGATAGTTGGCAAGTAACTGCGTAATTTGAAGAACGAAATATAGGATGAGAAGGGAGAATACTTCTCTTCTCCTGCTTCACAAGTTTGAAAGAATAGATGTGGTGTAATACTAAAATGTTGACATACAGCTTGCTTCTGTAAAGATTTTGAGTTGATGTTCAAGGAACCTAGGGAACTACCTATGACACATGAAAAAGTAGACTTGTACAACAGAGAGGTCCAGAGGAGACATGCTTAAAAGGGTTTTAAGGGAATGCTAACATTATCTGCTACACATTTGTATAGATTGTACATGTAACAACGAACTTATAATTTACAATTAATTGTTACATATGATCCAAATGAAGTAAACTAAGAAAACAAGCATGATTTAACATCTTGATAACAAACATTGAGTAATTTCTTTGATGTACAAGAGTTCACTACCTGTACAAGTTTTTTAGCTAAATGTGTAAACATTTCAATCTAAAAGAAAGTGTCATTAGGAAATACACCAACGGATGTGTATCGTTGCTCGTCTGAACATATTAGCGTAGAATATGACATTCAGCAAAAAGTGTAAAACTATATGTTATATTAAAATCATTCATTGCAAAGCTTTGAACTAAATATTCAGATTAAATTGCATATTTACTCAGATGATTATGAAGCAAACCTGATAAAGGTTAGAGGCTTGCACAAACAAAGTTAGACTTCAAGCGGAACGTATTTATGTTGGCAGGCGTATAATCATGACGAATCAGTGCATTCGAGTTGGAGGGTTTGAGCCAAGTAAATAAACGGGTACTTCAGATGAACAACTTGAACAATGGAGCATGGTCAATACAAAAAACAAAAACTAACACTCAAGCATACATCCCGGGAAATTGGATAGTTCGGATGACTACTTGTAAAAAGTAGCATCATTCATACCGAATGGAAATAGGCAGATAATATTACATAGGTGTTCATAATGTTTGGTTTCATAACGATACTAAGGATAACATTCTGTGAAATTGGGATTCGACAAAAGAGCAAAGACGTGAACAAGTCTTGCTGAGACAGATTTCAATGAGGAACTAAGGTTCACATTAGGTTGACTCTGCGGACTCTTGGACGTAAGCCAAAAACCCTAGCAAAGGGGACAGTAGGCGTGGAGCTATATGCAATAGACCAGACCAGACCACTTAGCTCCATCAGCGCGCGCTCATACGTACCAAGCTGGTAGATGTCCTGGCTCAAAGCATAATACTCGGCGAATAGAACTGTTGCGCTGAATCCGGGAGGGTTGCGTGGGATTCCCAGGGGTATATCATATGCAACTCCATCAGAACGATGCCTAGAGTATACATAGTCAGACATGAAATAAATAGATATCCAGCGAGCACAACTCTCGTGCAAGGTGTAGAACATCATAGCACAGTCTTCATCCGTAGCAAGTCTACGAAGACCAGAAACAAGTTGCTGCCCAGGGATATGATACCATGCTTGCGAGGGAAGCCGAGTAGGGAATCCCTCTTTCAGCTTCAGACCAATGCCGAACAAGTGAGCAATGCCGAAACCAATGGAATTGACATTGTGTAGGATCACTTTGTTTTCAGGACAATAGACGATTGTACCCGCATTAACAGTACCAGGCGACGACTGGAAACAACCATCAAAATGAACAAGCAAGGAATTCATGATACAAGGGATACCTGATTCAAACAATTTGATATTTCCATGAAAATATGATACAGAGGAAACAATAGAACACATAACACAAAACCCATAAAATCAATTTAAAAAGCATCTATTCATCATATTCATAATTTAACATGACTACAAGTTCATAATTTGTTGCCAGGAGATTAAGTCTGACAAGATAGGTTCACATAAAACAGATATGATTGGCAAAATAAATTGTTAACAAAACAAAGGGATGGAGAACAGTTTAAAATAAAAGTGAGTATCATACTCTTAGCATCATTGCAGAAGGGTACCCGCATGAATTATTGAGATGAAAATTACGATATGGAATACTGAGTTATCTATACAACATACGAACAAAATCTAATTGAGCTGAAAATTTCGAATTGGAATACTGAGTTATCTCTACAACACAGGAACAAAATATCCAATCTAACTAATGGCCTTTATCTCCATTATGAGTTAGTGTGAGAAGAAACCTGGAACAACATGCAGCTGGTTGCCGGCAATTTCGGGAATGACATTCAAGTTGAAAGGCTCCGCCAGAGGATTCATATCTGCTGAAAATGGAATGCAGGATAAGGGAGGACTCCTTTTACATCAGTTGTAGGTCTCTATAAATTAAAACAATTAAATAAATGTTGAGTGTAGTAGCTAGTACTATTACAACTACATTAGGTGTAGAGTGCTCAATTAGCCGTGCAGCAAATCCGGGAGCCTGCTGCAAATGTGATACCAAATTAATCAAAAAGTACTAGTAGGATATACTATGACATCCTAGGGTACAAAGTCCCATGACAGAAGACTTATACAAGATATTGCATTGGAGCTGGTATTTGTACTACAACTGATGTAATACAAGCAGCTGTTAGGCACTACAAAAGGATGAATTTATAATAAGTAGCTTTAGAGGCAGGGGGTTTTGTAAATTGTTATTGGAATTATCACAAACCCAACTTATGATTACACACACATGTATCTGATATTGTAACATTGAAATTCTAATTTCATTCCATAATATAGTTCCCTGAATGTTAAAAAAGATATCCGGTCTACTTCGATACTATAGAAGTTATTGCCGAATTCACACTGGACATATACGATATTTTAAAGCTACAAACGAGTTACGAGTAACAAATTTCCATTAAAAAGAACTGCAATATTCCACACCCCTGGAAGCATTAGTCAACTGCGATGTTGACTCATTCAAGTAGAGGTTGGTTAAACTATTAAAGACACTCCTCATTCAATGTTCAGCAATATCAATGTACAAAGAAAATTCATTATATAGCACTTGACATGAACCAAACCAAACAATAATTCCACAACTAGAAGGTGTTAGTGAGGTTGCTGGACTGAAGATCTTGGGAGAATGAGGTCAGGGATCTTTGGAAGGAAAACAGGTAAGACCAATCTCAATTCAATACCATCGAATTCTAGCATCGCGCCTACTTTTCATCCTTGCATAAAATTTGATTGGAATTTATCCAATATTATGGTGTCCTTGCATATGCATGGCATCATAATGATGTTCGAAGTAAGAAATTTAGATGCCAAAGACTATTATAGGACTGTTTAGGTGGAAATCTGCATTGCAACAAATACATCAACTAAATTAGACATATACTAATTCATTAGTTATAGATCTACATTGCATACAATATACATAATCAATTGCCTGGGATATGGAAAATGTGATATTCCAACAAGTGTGTTGTCTATAGTTCATTGTTTACATAAATCTTCCACGGTATATTAGCAATGACATCTGCCTAGGTCATATTGATATGGCATAAAACAATGTAGTCTCGCATATTTATTTGGCTATATAGAACTCCCATATCTGGTGGTGTGTGTTGCACATGCTCACTAAAAAAATGCAACATAGGATGCACATATAGAAGTAGGGTATACAGTTAAGTGGCTACTTGTTTTCCGAACTAATATAACACTCAGTTACGATAGTCGCTTGTCCACGTACTTGATGAAATCATGTACGTTATGTCACGAGTCAACAGTAAAATATTCTGTGATAAGGAGTTCATAGAATAATTCAATTATAAGAATGCCAATGGTGGATAAGTCGCATGCAATCCTTTCTAATTAATGATTTTATTGTTTCAAGCACATCCATCGCAATATTGCTCGCTGAAAATCCATTGGCATGGGAGGTGGGAGAAGATTGGACAACCGAACCCGGGTGACTTGATGATGTACACATCACCATGCACTGCATGGGTGCATAATGTCAACCAGATCAACTTTGGAGTAATGGATATTTTTGGTGTACCGTGGAAGATGCATTACGGGAGGGATTGGCCGAAACCATCAATGGCTTGTTATGTCCTACCAAGGCAAAATGCAGCAGGGGGCACAATTAAAATGTTGGAGACCGACAATGATGTGTCACAAATGTTTGCTTACATGCGTGAGGCACATGAGATAAGCGTTGACGTTTACTACCTCCACAGAGAGAAAGAGTACCAGACAGGAAGTAGTTTGAAGTATGTTATGCCAAGAACTATTCAACTACCGAGCGTTAATTTCAGTGCAAGGGAGCTCTACACTAGGTACTACAGTTCTGGAAAAGATGTCCACGGCCTTGGAACGCAGGAGAGAGGGGCACAAGAACTCACAGGGGAACTCTGGTACATAACACACAATGTTTATCCAAATGTCCCTCTAGGGAGGAACATGAGCTTACGCCCAAGAGCACACAGGGTCTGGTCAGAGAGCTTGTGGCCGTAGGTATAAAAAAACTTGCTGCGAATGATCGAGCCTGCGGAAATTATATGCATCCGGCAGAACTACTCAACTTTGTTGGCTTTCGGATCCGCGCTTTTTCAGAAAATTATGCGTGGTGTATTATGTCGAATTATCTTGCAATCTGTATTGTTTTGTAATGACTAGACCTGTGTTGATTTATGCTAGACATTTCCAGTTAGATAAACGGGAGAACTACTCAACTTTGTTGGCTTTCGGATCAGCGCTTTGTCATATTCATTATGCGTGGTGTATTATGTCGAATTATCTGGCAATCTGTATTGTTTTGTAATGACTAAACCGGTGTTGATTTATGCTAGAGATTGGCAGTTAGATAAACGGGAAAGGTTGATCGATACAATTATGAACCATACAGACGCGACAACCTCTCTGGCATAACAACAGCAATCCAGAAACTATGGCTAAATTTTAATGATTGTAATTACACAAGATCACATGTGTAACGTATGTTCTATGTATA